>CAJNYU010001939.1:0-102991 GCA_905331475.1 Rotaria socialis | reverse complement strand
AAGTACAAGCGTCTTTATTTAAGTACAAGTATTCTAACAAACTTATTAGAGACAAGTACAAGTGCAAATACTTTTTTTTAGGTACAAGTACAAAAGCAAGTATACTTGTACATAGGCAAGTACATATAGCAGTACTTGCTTTGAAGTATAAGTAAAAGTACAAACTTTCTTTTTCGAGTAAAAGTAAAATACTTTTACTTGCTATACGTGTACTTGTCCGAGCTCTGATTCAGATAAAGAAACAAGAGAAATCACTTGAATTTTATTAAGAAAAGTAATAATAGAAATATATTTTTTTTAAATTGTCTAACATTATGTTGAATGTCATTTTTTTCTTCTTATCTATTGTTTTTTAATATCTATTATAATAAATCAATAGAAAGATCATGACAACAAAAAAATAAAAATAAAATATCACGATTTCAATTTGTAAAAGTTCACAAGTATTAAATTTCCTGATTGCTATAAAAATATAGATGTAAACATTTCTTGTTGTAATTATAATATTCGCACAGAAATTCGTTAAAAACTTTTCATTGTTAGAAACTAATTCAACAAAAAAAGAACCCTTGCTCTATTTTCTTTTTCTTTTTAATAATAATATAAAAAATCTAATGTATATTTGAGTTCATTTCTTCCTTTTACATCTCGAATTTTTTTGCAAACAAGTGAAAAGAAAAAAAGAAAGAAAAATTGATGTCGATATGTCACATTGCATAATATACAATTAATATTTTTTCTGTTCTTTCTAATGCATTTTTGATTGCATAATGACGTGTCTTTTTAATAGTAGAATAAACATAGTTTTGTTCTACGACGTTTTTTTTCCTATGCAACCAATGATCAAATGAAGATTGAATAGCAACAGAAAAATTTCTATTTCTAGGAAAGTATTCTCATTAAGATTTTGTCGTACTTTTAGATTTTCTTTTTGTTCATTAGTATAATTTCAATGAATTAAATTCAAACTTGAAAAGATTTAAATAAAAGAAAAAAAACAACAATGGCAATAAAACCATCTGAAGAATCTCAATTTGGAATAAAAATCTATTTAAGTCAACCATGGAATTTAATTAAAAGTGGATATCTTGTACTAACATGGATTGTTCTAGTAAGTTTCTTTAGTTCAAAGAAAATTTTTTTCATCTTATCTATACTTAAATGATTTATCATGTATTTATTTAAAAAAAGGGTTTTCATCTTGAATTGATTGGCCCAACAATGTCAATTGTTGCAGCAAATGCTAAAGTTGATTATAGTGGAATGAGTTCAGCACTTGCAGCACGATCTGCAGGTTATTTAATAGCAAATATTTTTGGTGCTATATTTCAAAATATAGTCAAAAAACATTCTGAAGGCCTTCTTGTTTGTGCTTTTATTTTACCTGCTATTGGTAAAAATATTTCAATTTATTAATAAAAATTCATTAATCAACAATTTATTTTTAGTTGTTTTTACAACTCCGTTTGTAAAATCATTAATAGCTATGTGTCTTTTATTTCTTATTCAAGGAACTGCTCAAGGTTTGACAGATCTAGGTAAGTTTACTCTATATATATATATATATATAAATTAAGTTTTCTATTTAAATAGAATCCTATCATTAATTAATATATATATCTATAATTTAAAAAAGAGGGTTTTTTCTATCACTTTGAATTCAGAATGAAAAATAGATTTTAACTATTTAATTATATTTAGGTGGAACAAATATTTTATTGACAATGTGGAGTAGTAATGCCGCAGCTCCATTAAATACGGCTCATTTAGGATATGGCATAGGTGCTGTTTTTGTTAATTTACTTGTTCGTCCATTTCTTAGTCAAAAAAGTACATTAATAAATAAAAAAGATTATAAACAAGCAAATGAAACATTATCAGATGTTAATTTAACAACAAATAATTCATCGCTTTTTATTCCATATTCCATTACTGCTCTTCTATGTTTTTTACTTGCTATTGGACATTTATTTTTTTATATTAAAGAACAAAAAAATCATCGAGAAATATTACAAGTTCAACAGGTAATTAATCATAAATAGAAAATAAACGGTGATTAATTAAATTTAAAGAAATATATGCATTTGATAATTATTTAGATTGATTATACTGCTGTAAGTGAAAATCCAACAAATTTGAGTCGTTTAATGAATAAAGATAAATCTTCACAATATTCTCCTCGTACATGTGGTCGAGGATATTTTCAATATGGTTTAATTCTTTCAATAATATTTGTTTGTTATACATTTTTTATTGGTGGAAATGATCAAACATTTTCGAAATTCTTTTTTGCTTATCTTAAATTTGATCAATTCAATATATCGACAAAAGCTGCAAGTTGGGCAACTATTTTATATTGGCTTTCATATTCAGTATGGAACTTTCTTTTTTTTGTTATTTGTTAAGTTTCATTAAAAAAATAAGAATTTTTTAAATTTAGATTGGAAGATTATTTGCTGCAATTATATCTGTATTTTTATCAGTAGATATGTGTCTTAATATAATTTGGTTTGGAGGTTTTTGTCTTGCTATATCTTGGTTAATATTTGTATGGTTTATTGGTTTAACAAGCACAAGTTTATTCATTCTTGGAGCAGTTACTGGCTTAGTATTTTCGCCAATATTTCCATTATCATTTGGTTTATTTAATCAACGATTAAATGTTGTACCAATGCTTCTTGCTTCACTCTTATGTGGATCGGCAGTTGGAGCAATGACTCTTCAAAAAATTGCTGGTTAGTGTTGTTTTTAATTTAAATTCATAATATAGATAGTTTTTTTCAAGGTTTTGTATTGGATCGTAATCCAAAACATTTTCCAACACTCTTAATTGTTTGTTTATTGATATCAATTATACTTTATTTAGCGTCAAATCTTGTTTATTTTTTTCATGAACGAAAAAATCTATTAAATGCTCGTCCATCATTAACAAACGGTGCAGCACTCTCACCCGAAACTTCTAATGACGAAGAACAACAAATGGCTACGTATTTAAGAGATCAACAAGATTCATAAAACATTCATTTTAGAATTTTTCTTTTTTTCTATATAGTAAATTATTCAAATAGATTCCATAAATGTCAAAGCTCCAAATACCCAGGTCGACGATTATGGCTCTAACTCAATATACATTTTGACTAATAGAGACTCACACATAGTAATCCAAAATGTTTAGATCTGGATTATTGAGTGGTGTTTTTACTTTTATCGATTGAATGACTAGAGTTCTTTTTAATCCACGCAAGTGAATCTTAGTGCTCTTCCTGGACTTCCATTGTCCTGTTAATAGATAAAACCTTCACCCTATCGTCGTTGACATTCAGCTAGTGCATTCAGCTGAACAGCTACAAGATCATGATCTTTTTGGAAATTTGGCTGTTGATCTTAATCCTCCGTGTTCATATGCTTCTTGTCGACATGTAGCATAAATATAGTTATTCTGACGATATAATATACCATACCATCTAATCCTGAATATTTTTCATCAGTGAATAAAAATCTGTTCTCGATCTTTTGTTCTTAATGACTTTCGTACGCAATAGGCAAATGATAGGTTCTTCATTTTTGAAATAAGACTTTTTGCGCGTATAATTATGGGTCTGAGGATATGTGGTGTATATCCTTGTAAGTGGTACCTTCAGTTTCTCAGCTAATGCTGTTAGCATCTCAGGTGACGTCTTAGAATATCGTGGAGTGCTTGTAAGATTACTGGTAGAGTTGTAGGAGGCGTATGTGTCACGGAAAAATATTTAAGTCGCGTAAATATTCTTCAAATAGCTATCGAGATATATAGAATCGCGTATATATCCTGATAGAATGATGGGCAACAAAGTGTAGATCAGTATCATCTATATATATTTTAGCCTTTGTGTGTATAATATAACAACAATTCCACACGATGAGTTTATTCTTGTCCAAAATGAGTTCTGTGTGTTGTCTTTCAATCAGGGTTACCAAATACAAATTTTAAAAATCCGGGAATTTTTGTGAAAAATCAGAAGTTTCTCAGGAGAATTTTTTTCCTAAATCAGGAGAGCAATTAAGAGAGTTTTTTTTGACATTCAACAGTCATTTGATGCTTTTTATCTGATAACTTGCGATTTTTTACTAATAGATACATTAGCCTCTTTTCCTATAATGCGATTGATCCTGAAAATTTTCCTTGTAGACGAGTTAAAATTGAAAATAGAATGCTGATTTCATTAAGTTTATTTAAATAGATAATTAAAATGTGTTCACTAAAATACATAGCAAAAACTACTTAGCCAATTTACTCAGCAATTCGTGACAGTTCTGGTCAAGTAAAATAGACGGTGTTTCCAGCTCCCCACATCTTATGGAAAAATTCCAGGTTTCGAAATTTTTTCCGAATTTCCAAAGCTTTTCTAGATTTTTTTCTAGATTTGCAAAAACAAATTCCAAAAGTTTTTGGAGTTTCGAGGTTGACATCAGGCAGCCTTCTTGGATGTGCGCTTTTTTATTTAAATATATGTTGGAGATATGTATAAAGAGTATTTTTGTTTCGAAGCTGTTAGAGTAAAACGTACACTTTAAATGAAAAAACGGACCCAAAAAAGCTCCGCAAATTTCCGGACTTTCAAATTCGATATCTGGCAATACTGAACATGAGTGTTCATTTTAATCTTCAACTCAGCTTCAACTAAATCATGGCTCATTTGATTTCGACTATCATTCCATATATAAGTTTGAAGTTTCCATAAATTTGTTCTTTTCTCTTGAAAGTTGCTATGGGTTCAAAGCGAAGTTAATCGTCATACTACAAAAATCAGGAGAAAAGTTTTAAAACCAGGAGATCCCTGGTCAAAACAGGAGATTTGGTAACCCTGGTACAGTAGTCAATATATAAATATATATATATAGCCACTCGTCATGTATATTAATGGTGTCTTTTCAGACATGATAGATGATAAAAGAAAAATTAAAACATCTCCAATTAACTCTGATAAACTCATTGTAATTCGTTATCCTAGAGTCGCCTTTGTTCTTCATCACTTAGAATAATTGCTAGGCTAGTTTCCTTTGATATATTGCGTATTTTACCGGTAAAAAGAAAATTCAATGTCATTAAAAAGAGATTATGCTATTGTCAATCACAGTTATTTGGTCCTGATAGGAAAATTCTTCATATATGCTTTGTAGTATAAAAAGTTGTCAGCTGTTTTGGAAAGAAATCATGCAAAAACTAACTGTTTCCGACTATTCCAAAGTTTGACTCTATCACGATCAAAAATGTCCATTGGCTTTTAGTGTGAATTTCGAATTCTATGCTGAAGTTTTGTGTAAAACATCAATCCTTGTAAGCGAATACGATTGACCCTTATAACTTTTAGAAATTATAAGCAAATAAATTAACTCAAATCTTCGGAAAAAAACCCGGTAAACATAAAATGATTTAAATAATTCAATTAATAGTCGAAATGTATTTTTATTGCCATTTTCTTTTATTCACTTGACTAGGTAGGTGTTTATTTATCACAAATGGGCCTACTTTTAGTCATTGACTTTATATATATTATTCTCGGTTTTGTAATTTTCACACGAGTATTTAACAAATGTTTTACTCCTTACTGTAAACGACTGTCGACTATCACAGTAAACGGTCGGAACCGATGGTTAGCTATTCGCTTAAAGTATAGCAGCATATTTTAGATTATAGTTTACACAAGCTATCGCAGTGAAAAGTATTAAGTGACCATTGTGTAGATGAATTTAGCATCGTGTTCGAGTAAAACCTGTCAATGCTAGAGATGTGCGGGACCAGCTCCGGTCCCGGCCCTGGTACCCGGAGCCGGAGCCGGAGCCAAAAAAATAGAGTTTTACCGGGACTATGGCCGGGATCTGGACCGAAAATCTAAAATTTTAGAAGGACTGGAACTGAAAATCCAAATTTAACCGGGTGCATGACCGGAGCCGTGACTGCGATTGAAATTTGTGATATTTTTAACTTCCCCATTTTTAAAATTGAATTTTGCGTACATCATAAATCAATTTATTATTTTCATACTAATATGATGTGATACAAAAAATGTACATAGCAAAAAGCAAAAAGCAAAACGACATAAACGAAAATAAAAAGCGTAAATATCAAAAATAAATAAATAAGCAACTCAAATTCACGTACTTTACTATACAAAGAAGACATTTTTTTGACTATCATCAACGTCAAAAAAGGGAATTGATTTTCTACTGGCTTTAAATTAAATTCAGATCATATTTGATCAATAACTAATCGAACATTCGTAGTAGTACCGTCTATTGGATCATATTCTCTACAGCATAAACTCAAAGAAATCAAACCTTTATTGTCTTCATAAAAATGTAAGGCAACACCAGGAAAGCTGACGCCACTAAAATTCTCCGCCCAAAAATCGACTGTGGGCTGGTTGAGAATCATTTCTTCACCAAATCTTCCACTCCTTGTTTGTCGAAAAATTTCTTAGTTGTTGAAATAGACATTGATAAGATTTAAATGTGACAAGTATCCTTTATCGATTGAATTGAGAATAAAGAATTTAAAACAAAGTAACCACGATACTAATCATCCTTTTCACTGACACGATTATAAGAAATTTTTGAAATAACAGTTGCTCCAATAGTTATTAGATGTCGCTTATACTCAGATGATATTAAGCCGAATTCTTCAACAATTAAATCTGTATAGTTAGAAACAGCCACCGGGACTGGGTTCGGGACCGCTGACAAAGTTACCGGAACCGTTGGAAAAAAACTGTCTGTTCTGGACCGGAGCCAAGAAAATAGTATACTCATCCGTAATACGACCGGGACTAGACCGGGACCGGTACCAAAAAGCCTTGCCCGCGCATCTCTATTCTCGAGACTATATGATTAATCGTAAATAACACCATAAGCACTTATTGTTATTGATCCCAAATATCATTGCCACAAATTATTACCGCTTTTCCATGAATTATATACGCAAGAAACATTGATTTTAGCAGGATTTCTTTGATACTTTTCGTATTTTTCAGATTTCTCATAATCTCTGATGCAGGATGGAGCAGAAATAATTCAATATGGATCTCTTGGTGCTCTCGATCTAATGGTGCTATCCACGATTCTCTACGATGCTTTCTTCGAAACGTGATTTTAGCAGGATTTCTTTGATGCTTTTTGTATTTTTTTAGATTTGCCATGATTTTTGCTGTTTGATGCACGGAAAATCATAGGGAGTCAGCTTTAGGTGCTCTCGGTAGATTTAGAGTATAGATACTGCTCCGAAAAGATCTGCTGGAAGTATGATTTCTGTAATTTTCGGTGTGATTTGCAGTACGTGTTTTGGTTGCTTACATTTGTTTAGTGTGATTTCTATGGAGATCTAGTAGAATTGATGTCTGTAGTGTGCTCACTATCGATCGGAAGGGTTTATGAATGTACTTTTCTTTTTGTTCAGAATTACGACCATAAACGGTCGGTTACGATGTTGTTACGGTCGTATACGCTGCAGTGCTTGGCCGTTCCTGTTTATGATGCGGCCGAATACGATTGGATACGGCTTCTAAATGCTCGTTGTAATGCTCGACCTGGGTATACCTATGCTCTCTTAGCGATAATTCATCATTTTGAGGCGATTTAATAATCACAGGAGTTGCCACTGAGTCAAGGCGTACTAAATGGCTTATAAATAGAAGATCATCTTAGAGAGGCAGATTGGAAAAAAGTGCGTTTCGGTTCAACGGAAGCTAATAAAAGTTTAAATGAAGGTGTGGATGTTAGTTATCACATACCCAACACCCTCAAGAAGTTTTAGATTAGATTTGACTAGGGTTTGAGTTTTTCATTTCAAATGAAAGCTTGCCAATTCTAGCTGCAAGATGAATAAGACACTTCAAGAAACTTTATCAATGAATTGATTTCATGTCAGTATCACTTCTTTGAAAGAGTAGTTTTGCCTTTGCTATATTACAGACTTTTTCTTATCATTTTCATAATCAGACATTGCATTTATCTTCTAACTCACGTTTATCCTTTGATAATTATTATTTCGATAAATGATGCCTATCGTTTTCATTGGAAATCTTGAATCTTTTTTTTTAAATTCATGGAAATACAATAATGATGTATATATATATATTAATCAATTAAAAACCCCCTAAAAAAAACACGAAAGCGATTATTAAACTGTTTCTAATGTATAAAATTGTAATGTTACAGTATTTATAACTGACAGTAATAGCTACTTATATTTTTATAAGGTCACTTCCGACACGGTATACTTGTTCTTGATCTTTGTTTTATTCGATAATTCGAGATCATCGCTTTGGTTAAGTAGTTGTACTTCATTTAATTGTTTATGAATTTTTTCTTTATATTGTATATCCTTTTGTTTCATATTTCGTCTACGAGCAAGTGGTACTAGATATAACCAAAGTAACATTCCTAGATGCATAATAATATAGAAACCGAAAAGAATAAAAAATACGCAACGATCTATCCAACAGTTTCGATCTTCTGAATTTGTTATTGAAGAACGGTTTTCGATAAAAATAATAGCACCAATAATTGCATGCCATACACACAAAAGAATAAGAATAAAAATTGAAATAATAGCATATTTATCCAGAGACGTCAAGTAGGATACTGTTGGCTAGAATAGAAATCATTTTAATTCAACCAAAAATAAAAACGGATTCGAAATCAAAAATTGTAGCTACACTTAACTCATTGTAGTTTTTTTTCTTAAACTATATTCTAAAAACGATATGTGTATCATTTTGAATTATTTTCTTTTTTTTTACAAAAGCTCATGTTTTTACTTACAAGAGAACGATTAACTGTCCAACGAAAAGTAATGGAAGTAAGAAGCAGAGTTGCACCAGTTTGAAGACGATTTTGTGGTAGACTAAAAAGAAAACAGCTCGATAATTTAATAATCTGATGATTAAATTATACTTTGGTGGCATTGAAAAAATGCAAAAAGCACAAGTCGTAATAAGAAAAATAAGGCAATAACCATTCCAATAGAAATAAGCAGAACGACGTGCTACAAAAATATGTTTCATTAAGAAAAGTCAATCGAATAATTACAATGAATAAAATATTAACCTGTATGACACGACACAGATACAACAGAACGTTTCCTTTCATCGTTTGGGTTCATATCAAGAGTTTCATCATCGTTGTCATTGAAAGCAAATTCTTTGATAAATCTTTGTTTTGCATCAACATTTTCATACAATGACCATTCTTGTTGATCAACGAATGCTTCACGATTTATTCCACTACGATAATAGGAATCAGGAATAAGTACAACTCGATCATCATAGAACATCGAACCAACAGATATTGTTAATTCTTGAATATCAGATGGAAAATGATTTAATTCAAGTTTTTCCCAAAAAACTCCTTTTATATCACGATGTTCACATATAAAAACTTGATCATTCGATGTTTTCTTTGCACTATATCTTATTTGTTCTTTTAAATCTCCAAGAGCATTTTCAATGAATAATTGTGGATGCCAATGAATATCACTATATTTCGTAAGAGTTACAGATTTTCCATGATTCAAATGATGTTGATCAATTGGTGATAAAATTGATAATAAATCAGTCGATTCAACTAACCAACGGGCTTCAATCAATGCTTGTGCTTGATATTTTTCATTTAATGTATCGATTTCACCTGAAACAGAATATATTATCAGTAAAATCAATATGCAATTAAAATATTTAAAAAATCTAGAAAAAATTAATCTTTTTCGAATATTGTTTTTTGTTATAATCTACAAACCATTTCGACAGAAAAATACAACAATGAATTCCAATCAAAAAAGCGAAATTTCAAAGTCAATCTATTTTAATGAGTTCGACTGTTTATATATGATCATGAGAATCTGGAAAATTGAAACTTACCAATACGTTGAAACATGAGACGAATTCCAACACGAATTGGATTTTTCTGAATAGATTCTTGATGAAATGAAGATTGTTTTAGAGACATTTTACTTGATTGAACTCGAGTTACTTCCAAAGTTAATTACTAAAACAATAGTTAGAGTCAGTTTAAAGCTATATGATATATATATATATATATGTCGAAATCGAACTTTAAATTATTTACTTATGAGAACTATATTATTCAGTTTTATAAGATGTGGAAAGAAATGAAGAAAAAATTGTTAAAGAAAAGAAAAGAAATCGACGTAACTGAAAAGATTTATTCTGTAATTTTTACAAGCATACTTAAATTTGAACCTATCGGGGATTGTGTATAGTTAAACTTGAAACGAAGAGTTTATTTAGTTCAAATTGCAATAGAATAAAGTTTTCTTTTCTTTTTTTCTATTTCTTTTTTGGTCTTGACATCGATTAACGAATGCTTCACCGATCAAACATTGATGATTACTATTCAATGAATAGAATAATAGTTGATTTTTCTCTTTCGAACATGGATCGCAATTAAAGAGCTATTGCAAATTCCAATGGATTCTGTTTATGATGTCTTAAATATATACTCTATATTTTACATGAAGCATCTGTAAAGAGAACATAAAACTTAATGATGTTCTATATTAAGTGTTCGCATGAAATATAGAATCCTTTTTATTCAGCAGAAAAATGCCATAAAGAATCAACGAATAGTATATTTTCTTTTTTCTTTAAAAAAACAATAGTTAATTGCGATATTTTTTTAGATGTTAGTTTTTTTATTTAAAAAAATATTTATTTTTGTTATTCTCTACTAAAATTCATGTGTCATATATTCTTATTACACAATGAAAGATAAAGAAAAGAAGAGTTTGATCGAAGTCTTACGTGATTTAAATCACTCTTTGAAATTAAATTTTATGTAAATATGTTACAGGATGATCCATTCAATCAATTAATGCTATTCAACTATGTATGTCATACTATTGTGTATTAGTTAAATAATTTAATATTTTGTTGTCCATTCTATTGATTCATCGATTAAATATCTGTTCAAGTTTTTAGTCAATATCAATTTCCTATTATTTCTTCTCATGTCAGTGCTATTTATTGAATTATTTAAAGATTTATCATTTAAAAATCAATTTGAGAAACGTTATTAAAATTATTTTTTATTATTTTCTAAAACTTGTTTAACTTTTTGTGAGACATATTCAATATTCTCTTCTGAAATCATATAATGTACAACGAATCGACATCTAAATTTGCCTTGAACTGTAACTAATATTTGGTGTTCGTTTTTTAAAATAGTTGCAAATGTTGGTGCATCTATATTAATCTTATTAGGATTTAATTGAAAAACTACAATATTTGTTTGTACATCGCTTTCAGGATTGATTTCACAACCATGAATTGTAGATAATCCTTGAGCAAGTAATTTCGCATGTTGATGATCTAATTCTAATAATTTTGGCATTTTTGTTAATGAAATAATTCCAGCTGCAGCTAAAACTCCGACTTGCCTCATTCCTCCACCCAATACTTTTCTCAAACGTTTTGCTCGTCGAATAAAATCATGTGTGCCAACAACAAGTGATCCAACTGGTGCTGCCAAACCTTTTGATAAGCAAAATGAAATCGAATCACAACATTCAACTAATCTAGCTGGCTGAATATCCAATTGAACAGCTGCATTCATTAATCTGGCACCATCCATATGCAATTTTAATCCATATTGTTGGCATAATATTCCAACAGATTGTATATATTCAACTGTTAATACTTTTCCTCCCATACGATTATGTGTATTTTCTAAGCACACAAGTTTTGTTTGGGGAAAATGATCATTATCTTTCGCTGTTCGAATTTGTTGTTCAATATCATCAAGTAGAAGTGTACCATCTGATTGTGTTCGAACTGTTCGAGAATGAATTCTTCCTAATGTTGCACATCCACCTTGTTCATATAAGTGAATATGACATTCATCACCTAATATCATTTCTGATCCAAATTCTGAACAATGATTGAGAACACAAATAAGATTTCCCATTGTTCCTGATGGAACAAATAAAGCTGCTTCTTTTCCTAATAATGTTGCTGTCATTTCCTGTAGTTCTAATACAGTAGGATCATCACCATAAACATCATCTCCAACTTTAGCATCAGACATTGCTTGATACATTTCAACTGTTGGTTTTGTCACTGTATCTGAACGAAGATCAATAAATGAAGACGACATGTTACAATTCTATATGCAAGTGTTGAAATGACAAGACATTTTATATAGAACGATGATGATATCAAGTTAAGATAAGAACGATTCATATGTATATCTGACATTTACTTTACTTACTTAGTTATAACAAGGTAGTAAGTATTTTATTCTTAGATAGATAGATACCATTCATAAAAGAAAAACAAGGACAATGTTATCTTTAAAAAAAGAAGT
This sequence comes from Rotaria socialis, assembly GCA_905331475.1. Taxonomy (NCBI): domain Eukaryota; kingdom Metazoa; phylum Rotifera; class Eurotatoria; order Philodinida; family Philodinidae; genus Rotaria; species Rotaria socialis. The sequence continues at coordinate 90,634 of CAJNYU010001939.1, read as the reverse complement.
TTTAAATGTTACGATGAATACTTCTAGATGAAATCTAATTTATGGTTTAGACAAAAATTTTGCATATATGCATCTATGATGATGATACACTTGAAAAGACAAATCTTTTAACATCATGATATATTTAAAAAAAAAAGTCTTTCTTTATAAAACTATTTTGGATTCTTTTTTTTATTTTCCTCAGTATTTTTTTTATAATTTAATTGAGATTAATGAAGAAAAGTTCGACAACAAGAGAAATAATCAGGCTTTCATAGAATTTGTGAAAACTTTTAGTAATACTTTCGAAAAATAAAATATTCGAATAAGTTCATTATGAAGTTAATTTTGTCGAATTTAAATGTTTCACAGCTGATGCTCTTGTTTCTATAATGACTATACTATTGCTGTAAAACGTTGCTTAATGAAAAAACAAAACATTATATTAAAATTCATATGAAATGTTTCTTCGTTTTTTTTCTTCTGATTAATATCTAAATAGAGATAACATTGTCGAATCAAATCAAATAGAATATAAATCTTGACTTGTCATGATAACTCTAATAACTTCCTAATTGAATTGTAAATTAAAGAAATAAACACTTGTAAAATAGCCAAAATTTTTGTTTTTGTATTCATCATCTTCGGATCGAAATGTATCTGTAATTTAATATTATCTCGAACAATTTTAAGTATTATAAGAGTGATCATTTTTTCGAAAATGAAGAATGTATAAAAGAGTAGAAAAGGTATTTAAAAAAATCAAATATTGTATTTCATTGACTGTAACCAAATATTCGAGAAAAAATGATTTTTTTTCTTTTCAGTGTTTTTTCTCGTTCGGTCTATAATAATTTTTTTTTATAAAGTTTCATCAGATTTATAAAATTCACCGTTGAATCTATCTCAGTTACTTTTTATTTTTGAAGATAATTAAAGAATTTAATCTGTTCAATGACTAATGATTGGTTGTTTTATCGTGTTAAAATCTTCTATTTAACAATAAGAATAAATGTTTTCACCGGATATTGACGTACTTTTATATTTCAGCGATCTTATTGTGGATCAATTTTTAAATTAGTATTTTCTTAATGGAAGTCAGACGACAGGTAGAAAAAATCACAAAAATCCAATTATTTTCATTCTCATCTCAAATTTCAATGTTATTGCAATGGTTCTATGATGATGATAATGATGATTGCAATCATGAGAGGCTTAGTTTATACCCTATTTTAATGGCTGTTTTTTTTATTATTGTGATTTCATTAACAACAATATTCAAGTATATCTATTCAATAAGAAAACATGCTTTTTACTGTGTTTTTGTTGATTCTGTTCTTCAACGGTATTTCATCTCAACAAGGCATATTTGAACCTTATACATTTGGAGAAGGTAGTTGTACAGGCAGTTACAAATGGACGACATGGTATGATACAAATGATCCAAGTGCAACACAAGGCGACGTTGAAATTACTAATCATATTCAAAAGCTTTTCCCAACTTTTATGTGCTTATATCCAACTGCAATCGAAGTATGCTGAAATTTTCTTATCATCCATTATAAAAATGAATATTTATTTCTTTTTCTTCTTCTAGGCTCAAACTTCATATGGTGCAAGTCCTTCAACTACTGGAGATGTATTTCGAATTACTGTTAAAGATGGATTTTTATGTTTGAATCAACAAATTTCTAATTATAGAAACAGAATTTGCAATGATTACAAAGTTCGTTATTGTTGTCCAGCTACTGCTTCTTAAAGGATTACTATGAGAAAGCAATTAATTGAAATAAAACATGTGATACAACCCATGTGAATCGAGCATGTTCTCTGAGTTTGTTGTCAACCTTAAAATATTGAAATAAAAGATAATTTTATGATTTCAACAGATCTCAGATCGATTTAGATATTCCCGTTTTTGATACATGGTAAAAGGCTCTATGTGATAAAATAATAGCACACTGCAAAAATTAACAATCTAAATACGAATAAATTTTGATAGATTTTCAATTATTCGAATTCAGATAATGTACACAAGTGCTATTTAGTTAATAACAAAAATTCTTTTTTTTCATGATAAAATTCATATTCAATGAATTGCTGATAGATTTGTAAATGTTAAACTCTGTCAACATGTGTCATATGTTCTACTAGAAAAAGCTCATCTTTGTCTTGTTTTTCTTTTAAATTTAAATTGATATTTGTTATCAATCGATCAAAAACGTAGTTTTGCCATTTTTCTAGTTATTGATGTAATACAAAAAATGGATTGTAGAATGACATATATCTATGAAGAAGTGTCAGAATATTTGATAGAAGCTTGAAAGATAATTTGTATGAAATCTTTTTTCGAAATTTAAAATCAATCAGTAGTTTTTAAAACTTGTCTTAATTTAATTAATATATATATTCTTGTTCTTGAAATTACTTTTTCGATACAGAATGCATAAGATTAGAAAAATATCTTTACACAATCATGTTTAGGATTTAACTAACCTCAACTATCTGTTATTTCTAATATTGAGCAGAATCGATTTTTACTTTTTGACCAACTTAGTCATTAATATGAAACTTTGGAATCAGATGATTCTTCAAGTGTTTTAGTTTTCGTTTCTGTTATAGAGCTCTTCGAAAAACATTGACTGGTTGACGAAAAAGGCTACAAAAAAAAGAAGCAGCATTCTAACACGTTGTGTCCAAAATTGCAGTTCATAATAGAAGAAGAAAAAAATGTTTCATCTAGATAGAGATGAGTGAACATTTGATGAATTTTCCTTCACATAGAATAAATAGAACTCTTGATGTTCAAGTATAGATATTGTACATCATTAGAGTTGAATATTTCAGGTTTAATCATGATTGAGATCTCATGGAGAATTCTCGTGAAACTCCTATCTTTATAATTCAATCTTGTTGCCATTAGTTTTTGTTCCATTCATGATACTATAACATGCATATATACAAACACCCAAAATATTTTTATATGCAAAGCTGAAGGTTCTATCTGAGTTTGATAAGAGAGTCACTGGTCATGTTTTTTCTTTATCATCCATGGCTCTCACAGTAATTGTTACGTCATTTATTTGTTTTTACCTTTTACGTCAAATAGATAACCACTCGAAAATGTTTTTGTTGTTGATTGAATCAACTTATGCATTTGTGGTGCAAGACCAAAATTTCATAAACAAATCCTATAAAATAAAGATATCAACACTCGTTTTTATATCATTAATATCTTCGTAGATTTCACTTTCATATTAGAAACTTGTTGAAATGAATATCGTATTCATTATTTTGTCTTTGATAACAACCTATATTGGTATCAATTCTTGGACAAAATTCAAAATATTTTTAGAATTGTTTCTAAATATCTATTATAGGCGCTGCTGTATGCAGCAATGCGACGGAAATATCCGCTGAACGAGTGAGCAATTACTGTTATTATTGTTCCAATTGTCCACGACCATTCAATCCAGCAAGTCCATATGTTACAACAGCCCCTTCAAATACTGGTTGGTGTGCCGTAAGTTTTTTTACTTGATAATTTTATTTGATTCCAACACTTGCGTTAGTAAAACAATATTATAGATGATGAGTGCTACCAGTTCACCCGATGGCGCTTATACTCGAGGTGTTGCTCAGCCTGGTCTCTGCTTTTCTAGCGGGTGCTCATGGAAGACTGTGGCTGGACGTAGGACATGGGTTTGTTGTTGTAATAATCAAGATCTATGTAATGCATATGTTCCATTAACTTGCTATTATTGCTCGACTTGTCCACGACCATTCAGATCTTCTAGTATGTATGTTACAAGAGTCTCTTCAACTACAGGATGGTGTGCCGTAAGTTTATTTCTTTAGTTATTTTCTAAAAAATATTTATTTTTTTTGCAGAAGATGAGCAGTAGCAGTTTACCAGATGAAATATCTACACGAGGTATTGCTCTGCCAGGTCTCTGCTTTTCTAATGGGTGTTCATGGAAGAATGTGGCTGGGCGCAGTACATGGGTTTGTTGTTGTAACAGAGACTTCTGCAATACTGGTATTTCTACCTCAAAGCCTATGTTGAGCCTTTTGGCCGCTGCATTGATGATGGTTATCGCAGTTTTCAAGAATATTTAATGTTTCCTTACATTCATTTTTGTACTGATTTTTATTCCATGTTGCACTCATTACATTAACTTCATTTGAATTAAATTTTCCTCAATATTCCATTTTTTGATCGATACTAAACTAAAATAATTAATCACACCCTGAAGAGAATATCGATTTTAATCAATCTATGGATAAAGGGTACATACTCATTTTCGTTGTCACTGAATAAAAATATTAATCGATCGCTGTGCTTTGCTTCTTACTCTACACTGAAAAAAGAAAAAGGTGTCCCACGAAACCCTTGAGGTTTCGTCGAGTTTTACGATACCATATAAGTATCCGTAGAATCATACGAAACCACTATGAGGTTTCGCGAAATCCATGGTTCTGTAAAAGACTTCAAAGAGTTTTAAAATGTAAAAAGGTTTCGTCTGGAACCCTTCGAATTGTGTCTTACCCCAGAGGTTTGGTCAAAAACCCTTTCAAGTTTCGTATTCAGAAGGGTTTCGTAATAAACCTTGTGTACAATTCGTTCATCAGTACATTACCATTCAAAATAATAACTTCTATTTTCTACTGTTCAGAATTTTCGAAGAACCCCATTCACACTCAACAAGAACATCCGTTTCCGAGCTTTTCCCAATTTGTAAGAGGATCCCACAGTATAAAAGCTTATGACCGCTACACAAGGAGGCCATCATGTCAGTTCAATATATTTCTGAAGAACGTTTTCGCCCACCACATTAGACCGATCAAAAATTCAATTACTGCCACAATAAGATTTTTTATTACAACGCCGGGCAAAATTTTCAAATAACTTTGTAATAGTTTATCGAGGTCCAGCAACCCGAATATGTAGTCAGTTTTTCGCGTCGCGTCCACATTGGTCAGAAAATCGGTCCCTGCGTAAGTCAAAAACTGTAAAGGTAGATTTTTTATTTCAACTCGGTGATAAATTTTGATGAAAGTTTGTAATAGCTTATCGAGTTCCAGCAACCCGAATATGATTTTTATTTAGATCAAGCGTCATTTGATCAAATAATGATGGTAAGTTCTACTTTAAAACTTAAGAAATGGTGAAGTATTTGTTTCGATTTAACGCAAGGGTCACTTGAACAAATGATAAGGGTGAGTTGGGATTTGAAAGTTACAAGTTGATGAATTATTTTTTTTCTGTTTAGATCCAGGCTCAGCTCTACAAATACTAATGGTAAGTTCCATTTTTATAAGTTACAACCTGATGAAATATTTTACGTATATTTAGATCCACCCTCAGATGAAGAAATACTAATGGTGAGTTCGATTTTGAAAGTTATATGCTGATGAATTATTATATTTATATTTAGGTCAAGTGTAAGATGAATAAATACTAATGGCGGGTTCGATTTTAGAAGTTACCACCTGATAAATCATTTTATTTCTTCTTAGATCGATTCTCAGATGAAGCAATATTTAATGGTGAGTCATTTAGAAAGTTAAAAGCTGATTAATTAATTTTTTTTTCTTTTTAGATGAAACATCCCACACCGATCGCTTCACCCACCGGAATCTGGAGGAACTGGCAGGAAAGATGCCTGAAAGCCGCCGTATTCTGTAGGGGAACACATGATGTCGGTGGAACATGGAAAAAGTATCCCGGTCGCAAACCTTCCTAATTTTTCTAGTGAGTTCCGACCAACTTGCGATGCCTTTCGGCAAGTTGCGGCGGAAATCATTGAAAACAATTTGCGAAAGCTGGTGGTCGGAATACTGCTTCCATGTTCCAGCGATATCCTGTGCTCTCCTGCAGAATACGGCGACTTTCAGACAACTTTCCTGGTGGTTTCTACAGAACCCGGTTCTTTTTTTAGAGAATGGGTGTGTTTTGTAGTGAATAGTGGTGGAAAACTACTTCCATAATGGAGCATAGCACCCGGCGGATCTTTTATTCAATATTGCGTGGTGAATTATACGGAACCCCAAATACGAAACGCCTGTTATCAGCTATTAAAATTAAGGCTTTTTACGAAACCTCAAAGGATTTCGATTTGGTTGCAAAAATCGGATACCTCTGGGGTTTCGTATGATACCTTTTTTTTCAGTGCATGGTATCCTCTTTCATGTCATATACTAAATCTATGCTATTATATGTTTGCAATGTAGTTGAACAGCAATTTTATGAGAAGCATTCACTGGTCATATCATGTTCTTTCATCGGATCCACTATAGATCTTTGCTTAACCGTCGCTACTGTTGTTAATCAGAACCTTGGTGATAATCATTCTCTCATCCTATCACCTTTTTTCTGATGGTAAATATTTAAGGCCCTGAATTCCGTGTCTCCAATGTATTTTAATAGAAGTCTTTTTATAACCGTGCATTCTCGATGTTATTGTTACGTATATTACTTACATCTAACAAATGCTTCCACCTTTTCTGAATTATTAAACAAGATGTTGCTCAGGATCATTCCTTCGTCGTGCTATTTTTGTTTTCATGGCGTGTACCAAAATCTTTGTTTTCAGCTATGAATTTGTTGACCAGTGCCCTAATGAAAATTGTTTCTTGGTCATGTCATCTGCTTTCTAATGAGTCAATAACGATCTTTATTTATGTGCTTCAAACATAGTTGAAGAGAATTCTGCTGAAAATCATTCCGTCATCATTTCATGTGTTTTTCAATGGCTAACTCGCATTCTTTTAGTTCACTCTTATAAAGCTAGTAGAATGGAATGATACTGGAATTCGTTCGTATTTCTTTTCATTGTAAGTGATATGTTCTGTATTTCAGTTATGGATCTCGATTGCCGAAAGAAGTCGAACAGTATTGTTCTGAGGCTTGCTCTTTTGTGTTGCGATCACCAATAGTATGAATAGCGGGTGGACATCACTGTTTGGGGTGCGAGCAACAGTTGTACGAGATTATTGCGTTAGTATCTTTCAGAGTTGATTTGATCCTGTTGCTATTGCACATGTGACGTTGTTACTTTAATGCAAGGAATACTATTAAACAATGTGACAGTTATCATGATTCAATGATGTTGTGATCGTTGGTTCATGGAAATAGATAGAAAGTTTGCTTAAAGTTTTTCTAAAAGTTGAATCATAGAATTGTTTGAAGTATTCAATCCGTTTGTTATATTTTATAGTATAATAAACCCGTCAGTTTCTATCTGTTGTGCTCGAATTGATGAGTAACGTCGTTGTGGCGATTTTCCCCTACTACGTACTCTATTTTTGATGACATTCTTTTTCATTCTTAACACTTGTACTGGCGTTATTAGTGAATATAATGCTACTGGGGTTAGTTCTCTTTCGATATATTGTTGCATAACTTGATATTGGAAAATGGAAACATCGAAGTGCTGGAAATAGTGAAATGGAGTATTTTTTTGAATTATTTATCTGATGTGTGACTATTGATGATCTCACAGAGATTAAGCTTTTGCTAGAAATGAAGTCAAATCTATGAGCAAAAGGTTTGTTAGATTTATACTTTTGTTCTGCAAAATCGATTGGTGTGGTAATGACATTATTGTAACTTCAAGAGAACACTATTATTGAACTGAATGATTGTTTTAATGATGCATGTATGACGTTATAATGAATGGATTGACAAACTTATTTGAGTACTACAAAGTGAGGAAAATAATAGAGTAGATCCTTTGATAAGAGTCATTGGTGATGTTAGCTTAGGTATCGATACCTGTTGGGCATATTTTAGTTCTATTCCACAAAGTAGTTGAACAAATTCCTACTTAGATCTATTCAGTAGTTATAGCAATTCTCATCATGAAACTAGTGGTCAATATTGAATTTGAATTTATTGGAATATCAGAATAGAAAAATCCTTATTGAAATACATTTGAGACCTGATCCAGAATCAGTTAGGGTAGTGATATCCTAATCTTAAACTCAAGTAAATATTGGAATTGGATCCCCTTTTTATCATTCATTCACTGAGCGATCCTTCGTTATGTTAAATTATGGAGCTTTTCTTCAAAATAAAATGGCATTCTTGAACCTAATAATCCTACTATGAGCGATTCATCTGTTGTATAGTTACCCATTGTATCATATCTGCAGAAATTTGAATTCATGTTCTTAGTATAGGTGAACACAATGTTGGCTATCAGTCACATCTAAACAGATTTCATCTCATTTTATAAACTGAATATATCTACTACAGAAACATTAAGATAGCTGAATTGCAGTATGATTTGAATCTTTCTTGTCCAATATAGTCTTCGTTTCTGTCTTTAATTTGAACGACTAACGCTACAATAGGCAGAATTTATGAATAATCCAGTAGTAGTAGTGCTTGATTTTTTACGTGATATTTCACTCCGACTGTCACTATAGTGCTTTCAATGGCAAAAAAATAACTGAACTAGTATTTTGAGTCAGCAAGTAAGTGTCTTAAAACATTTCCATGAACTCAATTTTTAGACTCTTTTTACTTTTTAGAAGGCACAACATGGAATCAACGCAGCAATTCAACAGCAACTGGCAAAAAAGGACATCATTTTTTTTTTCATTTTCTCGGGATTTTTCTTTTCTTCTTCATTTCATCTTTGTGTAACCCACTTTATCTACCATTTATCATACAATTTGTATCTTATTTTGGTAAACAGTGCCGTTTAAGAAAAAACTTGTTACAGTCGCCCATGCGGAATTGAAACGCAGAACATTAATGATTTTTAACTTGATTTAATGAATTCACGACACGCACAATGACGAACACTAAATAAAAAGCGTTTCCCAGAAATCGTCTTCAGTGTATGCGAAATCGTTTTCTAAAACTTTTAGAATTGTTGAGATTAAAAGAAACCTTCTTTTCCAAGAGAATCTTGTCGTATTTTTGCATTCCTAGTTGTTTACAGTTGTAAATATATTAAATGACGAATTTTGCTTTGAAACTAGGTGCACTGCACGAAATCGCCGGTTCAGTCAAGAAATTTCGTTTTTCTCTTTTTTTTATTGAATTAAGTTTTGTTCATTATACAAACACTACTATCTTGGAAAACATTGAAGTGAAGCACGAGAAGTTCTTATGTTTAAAGATTTTTTTAACTAATTTACATAAAAGCTTTATAGACAATCGTATGCTTTAATTAATGAGGAAATATCCATTTCTAATAGACTGAAACAGGCATTATTATTTTAGAAGTAAAAAGAATTCTTCAGATGTATCCATATGAGCAGTGATGAGTCAGAGTATGATTATATTTTTTTGTGTTCTTGCTCTTTGTTCGTATGCTTATTTTGTATTTCGAATAAAAATAAAGACAAGTGCCTCTCTAATAAAGAGATATTTTATCATGCCTATGCGGTCTAGTATTGTTTACTTCAACTGTTGTAAAATGAATTGTGATCTGAAGATGAGTGACTGTTAGTTGTCCTATAGTTTGAAATATTTAGTTTTCTTAACTCAGATAATTCACATCTATTTATAAAAACAATGGCGTATTTTGTTTTAATCCTTTTCATGTATATTCTTATTTAACAGGATAATTTATTCAGCTTCTCCAAAATGTCTCTATGCTTTCATAAACAAGACAAAAATTCTTTTCTTACATCTACAAATTAATCAATGAAATTCCAATAATTTATGACTATCTCTTATTTTCTCTTGATACATTTTTATTTACCAAAGAAAACTCATGCCTGTCAAATGTACCAAAACCAAGGGGGGAACAGCAGACTCCATGACTCCATCTGATTCCAGGAAGATGAAGTCTCTCATTTCCCTCTTGACAGTATGACTCAGTACCCGGAAGTTGAATTCCTATTACAGAAGAAACAGTTCAGCTTTGGGAATTCTACTTCCGGGTACTGAGTAATATTGTTCTGTTATGTGAAGGTTTTTTTGGACAATTTCCGACAAAGAAGGAAACTAATAACTATTTTACATAATGATACATATGATAGAAAAAAGCAAAAACGTATCAGTCTCCCATTTCTACAATGGTTTTCTCGGGATCAGCAGAGATTTTGCGACACTTACTGTGACTCCAAGAGACTCCGTGTGACTTCTCGTATTTAGGTATGACTCTCTGGGATCCTATGTGATTCTATGCAACCAGCTGTCTCCATGTGATTCCGAGTGACTCCACCTAACTCCAAGGAGTTCGAGTCTGCTGTTTCCACTTGGACTACTAACAAGAAAAGCATTCAACACTAGAATTGTAAAGGATCAATTGATTAAACACAAACACGTACTTATTGCACCAATCTTGCTTGGCATATCCTTGTTGTGCCTCGGCTGGTGTTCACTTTTGCTTTTTTTTGCACTAAACTCGATCAACGTTCGTGTCTTAACTCATTTTTGTATCTTCTTGGATTTTCTTCATCGATTGCTGGTCTATTCGCTTTGTTTTGCCGTCTAGATCCTATCATCAAGCTCTAAGAAATTTTAACAAGCAATTAACTTTTCGAAATCTTTATTCGGTCATGACCAGTTTTTGGCAACATTCATAAACTTAAAGCTCTATGAATTCCATATAAACATTCTATCAAATATAGTAGTACAAGCTCTTCTTTCACACATGTTCATATAAGATGCCCAGTATTTGTAAAAAAAATATCTGACAATACATTTTCCAAACTATGCACACAAAACCCCGATGTAAAAATTCGATCTCGCGATGTCTAATGATCTATTTCATTTGATTTGCGTCATAAAGTAAAATCAATAAAGCAATCTCGATTTGATTCGATTATAAACTAGTTGCCTTTGAATTTAACTTCGGTCTTTGATTCACATGTTAGTCTCCGCTCAATAGAAAAGTACAACCTCGCGTCCAATCGAACAGTAGTACAAATCTTTCTGACGTATTTCTTTCTGTTAGTTTATGCCATCGCACTCGTCAAATAATTTTGACTTATTATCTTTTACTAATAGTTCAATGTCCCGATTGCAGCTAACAGTTATATCATATGAAAGTGAAAAAATGACGCAACTTGGCTTCTCTCTCCTTTACGAATAACGTTCCCCGAATGCTGTACAACTAGGTTAGCTATCATATATCGTAAAAGAGAGGCTAGCCTATGCTGTGAAGATTTTCTTTGAGGCTTGGTAGACTGACAGTAGATACAAACGTTCTTTCTATTTCCATGCAGGATTGCAAACCAATAAAAAACAGATAATTAAAAATCAGTCAGAAAAATTTGATTGATTAATTTTAAACATAAGTTTTATTTGACTTGGATCATTCTTAGTAGATTAAAGACGAATAAAACGATTTGTAATTTATCTTGAAAGCAAAAAAATAAAATTTCAAATTGAATCAAATAGCCTTGATTTTAGTCGAGTTTTTACTCCAACATTAGTTAACATAATTAATACATCGCTTGTTAAAATCCTTCTACTCAAAATGATGCGTGGGTATGAATACTAGGATTGATCGTTTTTTCTTTGTATGATACTCTTTAAAACAAATAGCAATAACTATTAAATCAATTGCAGATTGGAGTTATACCAGATGTCAGGTTGAAAAGAATGTAATGGGCCAGTTCCACATTTTTTTGAGACTATGATCAAAAGGTGGCTGATTAAGCCTTTATGCAATGGTAAAAAATTCACCGAGGCAGTATGTGATCAATGTACGAGCAATACAATGAAAATAAAAAATGAATTAACTGTGCGTGCAGATCGGTACAAGTGTCTATTCTCTCGCCTGTTACTCTACAAACTCACACCATCAGATACTCATATTAAATAACGCTATGTAAAATCTAAACACAACTGAAATTATTCAGGTTTCTTCACGATACTTCAAATAATCTGCAAGTACCTGCGTTTATAAAAATAATGTTGTACTCAAGATATAATTCGATGCTATTTCAAAAAACTAATCTTTTTCTTATCAAATAATTGCTGATATATCCCTGTTTTGCAATCAAAAAGAAGACGATATCATCGGCTTACTGAGTTATTTTTGTTATTCTAAAATTTTCTCACAACGACAATGGTCGTTCTTCAAATAGACGTAGGCGGCAACATTGAAATATAAAAATCGCGCACAATATGTGGATATTTTCAGATTGCAAGAAGTATTGTTTCATATTCGTTAGCAAAAGTAAGAGGATGCATTTGTCGTGAAAACTTAGAAGGCTAATCATTTTTATTTAACACAGGCAAGACAAAATATGTTGAAAGTGACTTTTCTTCTAGTAATTGCTATATCGAATCTACCAAGTTCAAGTAAGAAAAAATTTATAACGATTAATAGTTGATTTAGAAATTTTATTTTCATCAAATGATATAAAGAATTTAGAAATGATATTGGCAATGGTATTTTCGAATTTTATATCGTGTTAAAGTTAGGAATAGATTGATGTCATGATAAATAAGTATAGTTGTTTAAAATAGTGTTACATTGAAATATGAAAGTACGGAAGTACGTGTCAACTTATACTGTTATCTATTTTAATATATATATATAAATCCCGTTTTCAGACATTTTAATAATTATATTGTCGTTGTTTTATCTCAGGAAGTTGTAGTGCACTCTATGCACAATGTGGTGGAAAAGATTGGAAAGGTTCTTCAGAATGCTGTACTGGATCAACATGTAACTTCCAAAACGACTATTATTCGCAATGTCTTCCATCATCTGGAGGATCTGGTAACACGACACCTAAACCAGCGACACAAGCACCACCAACTGCTGGTCGAAAAAATGGTGTGACAACTCGCTATTGGGATTGTTGCAAAGCAAGCTGCGGTTGGTCAGGTAAAGCAAGTGTTACAAGTCCAGTGAAAACATGTGCAAGAAATGGTATCACACAAGTCGGTGTTAATGATGCATCAGGTTGTCACGGAGGTAACGCTTATATGTGCAGCAATCAACAGCCATGGAATGTTAGTGCAAGTCTTTCATATGGTTATGCTGCTGCATACATAACTGTAAGAAATTGTTTGTACACTGGTGAAATATAGATTTACAGTTTCTAAAATAGGGCCAAAGCGAATCTAGTTGGTGTTGTGCTTGTTATTCCTTGTTATTTACATCGGGACCTGTTGCTGGCAAAGAATTAATTGTACAAGTAACAAATACGGGTGGTGATCTCGGTGAAAATCACTTCGATATCCAAATGCCTGGTGGTGGAGTTGGTCTTTTTGATGGATGCTCAAATCAATTTCCTGAAGTTGCCAAAAGTTCATGGGGACAACAGTATGGTGGTATCAGTCAGCGATCTGAATGTAACAATCTACCAGCTTCGTTACGTTCTGGTTGCTTCTGGAGATTTGATTGGTTTCAAAATGCAGACAATCCAAAAATGAGCTTCAAAGAAGTCCCATGTCCAGCTGCTCTGACTGCAAATACGCAATGTGTCCGAAAATAGATCAGAAAAAAATATAATTGAATGAGAAAGTTATTTGTTGGAGTTGAAATATAATTATCTTAAGAATCTGTATGAAATTTGATTGATATTATCTTGATCTTGTATACAGTATATATAAAAGAGTTTAATAGTCTTCAAGGAAAAAATATTTAGATAATCAACAACTGTCCTCTGTTTTTTCAAAATATTGTCTTCAGGTTTCGATAAGTTTACTGAACACTACAAAATGTATTAATAATATTATCCGAATAACTATCAATCATGTATTCAATTTCAAGTTTTCCAATAACACACCGCGGATAAGCCATACAAGATACCAATAAAATTTACATATAATCTACGAATAAATCATAAGTATAGTAACATGTCAGTTCAGCAATGGCCGGATAAGAATCAATAAATTTTAAACAAGCAACACTACATGCACAAATTTAAAAAGTATAGTCAAGATTCATGATACATAGTTATTTTATTAAATTTTCTACGGAAATATTTTTGAGAAGATCTCTTACATACAAAAAAAACGTAAACCGAATAATGTTTAACATCTTGTACATGCAACCCAAGAAGACAGGTTCTAAACCATTACGTAATCTAGTGTTACTGATGGTTGTATTAGATTTTTGTGTAGATAAATGCTGGTGTTCTCAGGATAAATTTGCTAAAAAAAAGAACTAGTCCATCAAAAAGCTATTGAGTTTTATGAAACTGCCATTATATTATTCTATAAGAAATGTGTATATTCTAAATGAACCTACTGGAAAGAAAAGTAGTCTAGTGAGGAATCATTTTATATTATAAAAGAGATTTAAATGATGAACTATCAATGAGTAATATATTTCAAAAATAGATCCGATAAGATAGCTATTCACTGGTAAATAACAGGATTTATAACCGAGAAAAAACTATGGATTTTCCCATAAATCAAGTATCAGAAAGTTCTAAATGACATAAAAGTAAAGAGTGGCCAAATAAGAATTCAAACATCAATTTTACTATTAAACAAGTTCATGATTCTAATCGCGGAACCATCCATTTTTACCAATTAGTTATGAAAACTTTATAAGGATGGTTATCGATATTGATCACTTCTGCTATGTATCGAATAGTTCCACTGGGAAACGAATCACTCTGCTAGGTAATCGATTCCTCTCAGAGAGGTAAATGAAAGTGAATGATCATAACAACATATGTAACTAGAAAAGATCCACACTGGCCGAAATATGATCCTCAACAAAACTATTTGAGATTTGCAGATTTAATGATAGATTCTGTGATAAACTAATATTATTTGAACAATTTCGTTTGATGATATTAATCTTGAGAGTTAATTCATTTATACTGATGTGTATGAACAAATATTATGTATAAAAAGTTATTGCTCAATAATATAATAGATGGGAGAAAAATCCCAACATTTTAAAACTATTCAATAATATCATGCGTTTGACTTTTTACAAGTCAATGTCTTATGATTTTAGAAAAATAAAAATTTCATTATCAAAGTATTTCACTGGAGATTATTGTAAATTGTTTTGATTCAGCATTTTATAATAAGCTCCACGTCGTTGTGTCAATTCTATATGAGTACCACTCTAAATGATATGTTCTTTATCAATACACAAATCAAATCACACGAATGAATAGTTGAAAGACGATGAGCAATAATAAGTGATGTTCGACTAGGATCTTCCAGTTGAGCCTGTTCCAGGGTTTCTTGTGCAATCTATAATTAAAAGATGACGATGAAGTCTTTAATTCGTGATTGTCGAGAGAGAGAAAACAAGCTTTTTCATTTTGTAAATCCATAGCACTTGTAACTTTCTCTAAGAGCAATACTTTAGGCCGACGAACCAGAATTCGAGCAATCACAATACGTTGCGTTTACCCACCGGACAGAAAACTAACCCTTTTCTCCTACTCGTGTTTCATAACCCTAAAAAATAATATTTTATACAATACTTATTGATACATAATAGAAATTTTCTTTGTGATTAAAACCAAGGGGGGAAAACTGATTTCTTGATTTCTAGTTATTTTTGATATGATAAATTAACTTTTTCATTGCTACATGAATTGTCTAATTCGAATTTGATTATAAATGGAGAATGAAATAATCATTACCACTTCGAATATAAGTAAAAAAAAAACCGCACCTATGTTAATTGCAGCAAAAAAGCAAAAGCAAAAGTTTCATTTATAAATTTTATAGTTTATAAAATCTAAATTTATTTCTATATCCTGAATTATAAATGGGAGTGACGTCAATTTATAAAATCGAAATCTATTTCTGACAGGGACGTGAAAACATGGAAGCGGTTTTTTTTTCATTTATATTCGAAGTCGAATTAGGCAGCTACTCGCTTGTTAACATTTCTATAGACATAAAAATGAAAAGAAAATGTTAATACGTAATTGTAATTTCGATTATTTTGCATTTGAAAATCGTACAATGAGAACGCCTTACAGTTACACGTTTTTATCTTGAACAAAAGCAGTAAAATGAAAAACAAGTTTATATTACTATAGCATTATCGATGTTTCAATAGATTTAATCGAAAAATATAAATATAAAGTAAGATCGATTTTTTCCTGATTTATCTTAGTGCGCATAATTGCTATATTGAATACTGTTTGTGTAACTGCTATTTTATTTGAGCTGAATTTTTTGATCGAAAAAATACAATGAAAATATTAACAACAAACAAGCTGACGTTAATCCATAGAAGTATATTTGAAATCAACAGTAAGAGCCAACGATGGATATGCCCACAACGAAACAATCAATGTGATTAAATGTCTCTCATAATGCAATGAATTCATTGAGATTTTGACAGTTCATGTAAATAGAATGAATTTCAAAATGACTTGTTCGGTGAGAAATTCTAGCAGGTGACAGCATTCAAAGAGAAGAACAATTGATTGATACTAGAATTGTATTTAAAATTTTGTTCCACCATTCAAAATGACATACTTGATTGTTGTGCAGCCAGTTATCGATGTTTCACTGACGGCAATGCTAACCAACTTCGGTTTCAACCATTTTGTAAATTTGAAATGACCTTCTACACAGAATTCAGAAAGATCGAAACTAAATTTTACCAATAAAACTTTTTTCAGATTCATTTGTCATAGAACGGCAACCTTATATTTAGTGCCAATCAAAAATGTACTTCGCCTCTTCGCTCCTTCAGACTGTCCTTCTATATACCAGCAACGACATTGTGAAAGGACGAAAAGCGAAGGACGTTTTGACTCGCATTTCATTTGATATATCAAAATGACAAAGACACATTATAATCGAAATAAATCGAAGCTAACTAAATTCTGAAATTTTTCAAAAAATCACACAAATCCATTCGTTTTAATATAGTAACTCTGATTTTTTGCCCAGCTCTAATTGAGATTAATAGTGACTTGGTTATATTCATTTATTGTCAAACTTCGAACAAGATTTCTTTTGAAAAATCAAGTTTGATGATATTCTCGTACTTTGATCTCTCTCTCTAAACACAGTCTGATCATTTCATTAGAATTTGTCAAAACGGTCATACTCTCCTATTAGCAAGTAATGCATGAGTGATGCTTTTTTTCATTTCTGCCAAAGCGATTAACTGGATCCACATACATATTTTCACATGTGCATTATTAATTGAATGAAACGTCTGTTCTGTTCAGAGACCGAAACGAATGAAAAAATTCGATTTTTTTTTGTACTTTAAAAAAAATCTGTATTCGATTTGACTTTCTTCTATCAAAATTTTCAATCGATTCAATTCGATTCGACAATGATAACATTCAATTTTGTAATAGGTTCGACTCTGATCTTTGGTTACTATTGAAGAAGTTGACGTCAAGGACGCAAAACAAATTGTACCACTTTATAGCTGTTCTGTTTAAAATTTTATTAATCGATGATGATAATAATAATCCGATATTTTTAGACTATTTTTACGAAGTTCTTATTCATTCATAAGCAAATGAAAGATTTTTCACGATTGTGAGACGGCACTCTTGCCGCTGCTCTTTAGAAATGTCCACTATGAAATAATGATAATGATGGCAGACGTCTTTTTTTTGCGACTATTATTTCGAGCGTAGAATGATACTCGGTATTTAACATTTTAGTTGTGCTCACAAAATATCAAACAAAAATAAAATAAAACAGCGAGTAAGTGTGCTAGCACATGGTTGATGTCAAGCATTAGCCTAAAATCAGTTGCTCGATGATTAAAATTGATTATATGATTGTTCACGAAAAGAAACTAAAGTAACTTAGTGAATTTAATTACTCTGACATCGATTTCAGCAAGTGATGTTCATTTTAGAAAAAGCCAACATCAATAGGTTAATATGTGCAGATTCAATGCAAGTGTTAAAGCGCTAATTTCTTCACACGTAGCTTGGCTATCCGATGTATTTTCAAAAATTCATCGTGAAACAGGTTCATTTAGACTTCATCTGATAGTAATGTTCTTATACAGAGATAGCTAAGTGAAACGTGTCATTTAAAATTGTAAAATTTTCTAAAGTTCATCATCTTTGAGGATTTATTGTCACTAGGGTAAATTTGCTGACAACAATCGATTTTCAAGCGTATGTAATACTTTGATATTTTCGTTAGACTATCAAACGAATCGAATGCTATTTCTGTTGTCCAAGTAGCTGATTATCCAAAGGAAGCGTGCAGTCATCCACACGCTCGCTACTAAAATCTTATTTGAGTTAGCCCCTGGTTCAGTTACTTGCAACAATGATAGCGAGAGCTAGATTCGAAAAGCGTTTGAATATATCTTATCAATATGAATCGCGGTGACTGAATGTGTTCAAATGCCTAAGTAAAAGTTAAGCCATGTAAGACAAAAACGCGTGACTAGATTAGTTTCAGCGAAAATATCCCGTGAAGATTTTTTATTAAAATCATTCATTCGCAAGGAATATTTAGTAAATATGCTCTCGAAAAAGATTAATCGTGTAATCGATAATTCGGTATTTTAATGATTTTGTTGAATATTAGTTTTTGAAAATTAATGCTGCAATTTGATTCTCAGTGCTAATCATAATGAGATAATATTGAAAGCGCATAATCGAAAATCAATGTCAATTGAAAACGTTTTTTGTAACTGCATAATATATATTTACTGTGTAGCATAGAAACATCGATTGACGAACTTTACAGCTTCAAAATAAACACGGTTGCGCTTCGATTCTTCAGAACAGAAAGAATGCTTTTCTTATTTCTCTCTCTCTCTCTCAGCCATACGGGTCTTTGTTTCCTATGTGGCATGAGTCAAGTTTTACTTTTACTTTTTACGCATGTTATGTACCGTTATTTTAAACTTCATCGTGCATTAATTTATTTACTTGCGCCTGCTCTTGCACTACGTTCTGTTGGATTGTTAAAAGCAAAACAAAATGGCGGAAGACAATCTCGAACAACTTGTTCCTGACCTCCTCAATGCATCTTGGTCTAGCAATTCAATAATCAGAATAACAGATATTTTTGAAAAACAAAACTCTCAAACAATCTCAGCATTTATTTCCGTATCGTTAAAGTCTATACTCGCCATCGAACAGTGGACATGGCAAATGTTAAGTAAAGATTCAAACTCGTGGATCAATATAGACAGTTGCGCACAAGTCTTTCACATACTTCATTCATTTAATATGAAATTAATTTCACATAATGATGAAATTCAGGCTGATACAAAAATATCTCTTTTGATCCCATCGAATATTACTTGGATTGATGGTTTACTTGAACAGATTGAATCGAGTAGTGATACATTTCTAACACTGGCTGGTTTATGGATCGAGACATTATCACATTTAGCTCATCAACTTCCTGACATTGTTTTTACACCAACGATGCAACATCTCAATAATCGATTGGGTCGCGATTTCCTAATGACAAATCAATATAAATTCTATTTAAAACAACTTTGTGAAACAAACCTTCTACAATCTATATTTACTGTTAAACAACAGTTTTATCTTCAAACTTGTTCGTTGTCGTTGAGCGTTCACTTATGGTCGAAATCACAAAACTTTCCTTTTACCGGTGAACAGATTATTAAATTTCTCAATGAAGATTATTCGAAAATGATTCTTGTACATAGTCATACTATGCATTCGTGGAGTAGTGAACTACTTTCTTGTGTGGCACGTATTATCTGTCTCGTATGTTCATCATGTTGGTGGGGTGGACATAAACCGCAACATATCGAATTGATTGTACCATCTCAAAGCACAAACTATGAACATATGCATGCGTTCATTCGTATTGTTAGTTATCAACCATTTCACCAACGTATTTCTGCTCATTCATACAATGATGAAACTATTCTCCTGGATGCAAGTTTAATCTTTTTATTCGGCATAGTAGAAACGTATAATTTAGGTTGTTATATAAGTTCAGAAACAAATTTAACTTCAACACTTTGGTCTATAGCCCAAACGTCATCGTACGATAGAATTCGTGTTTGTGCTTATGGATTTCTCGCTGAAATTCTTTCTGATAAACAATTAAAAGAATTGAAAATTACTAATAATATGTGCGAATTCTTCTTTTGTATTCTCGAACAAGCGTGGAACCATCCGACGAAGAAATGGAAAAAAATCTCAATTCCATATTTATTAAAAGGTATGCTCATACAAGCTTGTTTTTGTAAGAGAAAATTTTTCAAGTACTTAATCTACATGAGAAAATAGATCTACAAAACGAAATCATACCTTTACAATGAGAATCAGTCTAGATGAGAAATAACGTTGATGAATTTCAGAGTATCAAAAGTAATTTTCATCTCAATTCAAACTCAACAATAGTTCTAATTACTTTAAAGTTGCAATAATAGATGGATAGAATATTACAACAAAATCTATTCAATTCGTAAAAAAATTGTGCCAACACAGGAAAAAGTAACTTCACTACTCTCTAAGGAAAAACGACAGGCGAAAAAAAAATCTTCCAATCCAGTATATTGGCAGATTAATCGAGTCATACTAGAACAGTAATGGGAACGCGAGTAAGTTGACTAGATAGTACACGCATTCTGTTTTTTCTTTAATTTCTCATATATCGTGTAAATTTTTCATGAATAATTTCTTTTTGTGAAACCGATAATTTAATTTAGATATTGATACATAAATTTAATAGGTTTCTTGAGTTTATCATCGAACGATACAATTCAAACAGCGGCAGTTAATTTCAATAAACTACCATTACTTATTGAAATATGTGATCAATATTCTATGGGATACGATATTATCTGGGCTCTTTCATTCAATTCAATTATTGTTCAACAACTCCAATCGAATAAATCCTTTACAGCTAAATTAGTGCAAATTAAAAGTCAAACAAATGATCAGAATCTCTGCACAACTGTAAATGGTATCCTTTGGAATTTGAATTTAAGTCACGAAGAAAAGTCTGCACATGATAGTAGTCATGATAAAAAATTCGATATTATGATCAGTTATTCACATAAAGACAAGGATATTTGTAAACAATTGTATGAAGAACTCGTCCGAGTTGGCTATCGCGTATGGATCGATTTCGATCAAATGTACGGTAATTTCGTAGATGCAATGGCAGAAGCTATCGAACAATCTCGAACCATCTTAATATGCATGAGTGAACAATATAGACGAAGTAATTATTGTCGAGCCGAAGCCCAATATGCGTTTCAGAAACAATTAAATATGGTACCGATTCTATTGCAAAAGCATTATAAACCTGACGGATGGCTTGCATTTCTCATTGGTTCATTATTGTATGTTGATTTTACTAAACATGAATATTCCAAAGCACTCGATATGTTGATGAAGGAACTCAAAATGGCTGATGAGCGTAATAAACTTTCTAATAAATCTATTAAACCAGCATTAAATAGTGTGGAACTATTGGTCGATTCCTCTATGTTAATGCAACGACCATCAGAAGCAATATCATCGCCGGACAATGTACAAGATTGGACAGAGACACATGTACATGAATGGCTTTGTAAAAATGATCTTCCGCAGATGGCTCGTATTTTATCGGGGATGGATGGTCTGGGTTTAATCTATTTTAGCGAACATATGCTTCAAAGTGAATCACAACAAGTTTTATTGTCACTGCAGCAAGATTCTCTTCGTCGTGTAAATGAAAATGTTTCATTGATCGAGATATCTCGTTTGCAAAGTTTGTTCGAAAAACAAGATCTAGCAACGCTGGCACCAAGAAAACAAATGACGAGGAACACTAAAAATTCCAAATCATCGAGACATTGTAATATAATTTAGTCGAAATAAATATCACAGAAAGTCAACGAATATAGAAATGTTCTATTAATTCAACGCACCATTCATGTATTACCGCTTTACATGAATCGTATGTATTCTTCATATATTATATTTTCAGAAAGAATAATATTTCATCAGGGAAAGGCAGAGGATTTCTATTTTATTTGGACACTCGTCGCATGTGCATAGCAAATTTGACTCTAGTAGCAGAAAATAAATGGACTGGTCGAACTGTAATATGAGTATTTCTCAAATATTAGCTTATACATAATAATGAGTTATTATTTGGACATCTATATTTTCTTTTAAAAAATTAGTCTCTATTATTTTATTTTATTTATTAGAATAGGTATTTGTGTAGCTTACTGATGATTAATCAATTCAATTCAATTAACGAGAGTTTTGAGAAAGTTTTCTCTATTGAATTTTTTCAATGTTCTAGTCTATAAGAAATTGTGCGATTTTTGTATTCAATCTGACCTGTTGGATACGAATTTTCTAGTTTACAGAACGAAGCTAAATAAATCGAAGACAATATTCCATAAAAACAATGAACAGAATAATCTTACGCATTAAGGTTCGAGTGTACAATTAATCTTTTGCTATCGAAATGAAATATAGGGACTATATTGATTCAAAACATTGATATCTAATTACATCTATGATTACCGATACAATTAAGAATTTTAATGTAGGTGTTCGTTTTTTTAATGGTTTATCTCATTTCAATATTTTCTCTGGTGAATTTATGAAATCCTCCTCGTGGAACTTTAAACTATGTATTTATTTAATAAAGATACTTCAAATCGGCAGCTCTAAAGTTGAATGTAGTAAATAATTCATAATACAACCAACGATTTAAATATTACGCTTTTGTTTTTATTCATTTGAAAAAAGAACTGATTGCACATTATCAATATAGACAGAAAATGAGAAAGTCACATCAACATGCGTTATTTGTACAAGAATAGAGAATCTAAGAACACTGAAGTAATATAATCTGACATAAGGGGTATTCATTCATTCAGTCACTATCATCCCATCGTGAAGATTCATCATCATTCTCAGATTCTGATTGTGGACGAATCTTATCTCGACGATATTTAGCTGCTTGTTCCATAATGGCCATAACATTAAGTGCACTTGTTTTGGTTGTTACAGCAGCAGCTTTCTTCTCTTCTTCTCGTTTACGATTATTCAATTGAATACCTGAACAACCATTAGAAATTAAATTACATACGGATGAAGAAAGCAAAAAAAAGATTTACCTTTTTTAATTTCTTCCAATAAATCAGAATGAAGATCACGCATGATTAATGGTCTTTGATCTGGAATTGAATTTTCTGATGTAACAGAAACATCATCACGTTGAGATAATGATCTCGTATTACTATTTGAATTGGTTTTTGTTGTTGGCGTACTTCCTGCTGAAGATCGCACGACAAGCGCCTGGATGGTTGAATTTGGTAAAGGTGGTGCAGGTGGAATGTTTGTTGGCATTGGAGGTGGAGGTGGTGGAGGAGGATATGAAGGTGGTAATTGTTCAATGAAGTCAGCTGGTGGTGGAGGTAAATTATCAATTTCGGATATAGTCGCCAATGTTGGCATACCCATGTATGGTTGTAAAGGTGGGGCTACGGGTGGAGGCGGAGGTGGTGGTGGCGGCGGACTAGCTGATGGTCTAGCAATTGTTTGTTTCATTGGAGCATAGTGTGTAGAAGTATAATTTGGTTCGAACTGCGGTAATAATGGTGGAGGTGGAGGTGGTGGCGGCGGTGGTGGTGCTTGACGAGTAATCAGAGGTGAATGAATATTTAGTCTTGGTGACGGTTCGATATTAAATCCATTTAATGGTGATTTTGGTGTAGCTCCAGTACTAAAATTCATTGTCATTGATTGCTGTTCACGATATGATGAAGCTGTTGAAAATGCTGGACTGCCATATTGTACTAAATCGGAATGTTGTTGTTGTTGTTGGTTATTATTATTGTTTGGATATTGTAGAAGAAGACGATGATTGGGTGATGAATTAACCGGTTGTTGTGACCGAATATTAGTACGAGCGAGTGATTCATAGTCCCCACGATGTTGCATAAGCTCTTGAGGACTACGATATTGCTGTTCTTCAGCTGATTGTCGAATAAGACGAGCTTGAGATGATGATGTAGGATTTGAAGCATAAATTGATTCTTGATGGTGTAGTTTTGATCCTTTCTAAATATAGAAATATGATATTGTTAAAATCGAACTATCGAATTTTTCTTTCTCCTTATACCGGTGATCGATGTCGATCGTGTTTTCCGGATCGATGTCCATGATTATTCTGTGGAAATTGGATCATTGATTGCATCCATAAATTAAAAAAGAATGATGGATCAGTATAAAATTTCATCGAATCTCGACCATCATCACTACCAGTAGAAAAAAAGAATGTTTTTATACAATATGTTCAGAAAAGTGAAATAAACTCACCGATAAGGATTCAATAGATGAAGAGCTGGTGCCGGTTCCGCTTGTTCATAGAGCAAACGAAGTGATTGTGGCATAGTAGCACGGTTGACTATTTGTTGATCAATACGAGTTACACTGACAAATGGTTTTCGATTATTTACATCTTCAATAGTCACTAGAAAGACACACAAGAAGAAAAAGAAAAATTATTATAAACTTGTTTTAGAAGAAATAAGATAATCAACCTTCTTCAATATTTGAATCTAATTGTGTTACTTTATTTTTGAGCCTTTCAATTCGTCCATGTAAAGCTTCTGTACGTTGAAATATATGCCCAGCATCGGTAATTAATTCATCAAATAAATCTTGTGCATGAGCACTCAATGAGCTTAATTGTCGAATTATATTCGCTAAAGTATGATTAGACACACATTCAAGTTCATTTGGAATGTCTTTTGGTACATTAACTTGACTTAAATTAATTGGTTCAACTGTCCGTTTATTAAATGGCATTTCATTGAGTTTTGTTTTAAAAATAAAATAACAATATACTGAACTTGCACTGAACTAAATATTGGGGCGTATGTAGAGACTGTTTCATTGTCCATGTTTCTTCGTCTCTATAGATCGCATCTAATTTGTGATTTGTTAGTTTAAAGCGTATCCGTGTGAGGAGAAGGAAAATAATTTATGTATGACTCATAATGTGGCATGCTACTCAAATAGAACATAACAAAAAATCAAGCCTTTTTTTATTATTAAGAATGTTACTGAAAAGTAAAGTATTTTAATAAGTAGAGAAATTCATCTAATAATT
This sequence comes from Rotaria socialis, assembly GCA_905331475.1. Lineage (NCBI taxonomy): Eukaryota > Metazoa > Rotifera > Eurotatoria > Philodinida > Philodinidae > Rotaria > Rotaria socialis. The sequence goes on along the minus strand of CAJNYU010001939.1, from coordinate 65,682 downwards.
TTTTTGCACCATCATTCAAAACTTCGTTAGAATCTATTGGTATAGTCATGCAACGAATGTGGTGACAATTAAAAAAAAAGGACACGATTAATTACTTTCATATTTTTTCTAATGTATAAATAATAGAAAAAATTTTCTTCAATTAAGCCAAAGAAATATGCAAAATAATAAATCTGTCTATTGAATGCAGTTTCGAGAGATACCTTTTTTGTTATCTCGAAACAGTCTTTTCTATTTTTTATTTTTAGAAAAACAAAAGATATTGCATAAAATGATCAAACCACTTCGTCTTTACCAGATACCATGGTCTCATTATTGTGATAAAGTTCGTTGGGCATTGGATTATAAGGAGATTCCGTACGAATTGGTTACTTTCAATGCATTTGGTAAAACGAAAGGTTTGGAAAGAGCACCTAAAAGTTTACGTAAATTGACCCCGATACTTGAAGATCCAAACAGTAAAGATGATAATTCGTTTCTATCTGATTCAACACCGATTTTACTCTATTTGGACGCTCGATATCCTAAAATATCGAAATCATTACTTCCATTATCCAGTGAACAACGTCAACAGGTTATTGATACATGTGTACGTCTTGATTCTGGACTAGGTCTGTACGCGCGTCGACTTGCATATGCTCAAATGTTTAAAGAAAAGCAAAGTGCAATTTCTCTTTTACTCGGTGAAAGATTTTCATGGGCCTATAATCCAGATGATATTCGTTCACGTTTAGTCAGTCCATTTCTTGCTTCGTTTATGATTGCTCGATTTCGTCTTCATCGCCTTCGTGATGATCAAGTACGAGAAAAAACTGAACAAATTCTTTTAGAAATTGGAGATCGTTTACGTAAAAATGATTATCTGATCGGTGATCAGTTTTCGGCAGCTGACTTAACATTTTGTTCGCTTGTCAAACCATTACGATGGATACCTTACTTTGCTGATGATCGTCGTTTTCAAATTATTTTCAAGTACTGCGAAGGTATTCGACGAAATCACGATCCAAAATATCCGAATATTGATAATTTTCTTGAAAAATTGCTCGAAAATAATCGTATACAAATGAAAAAACGTCAAGAAAGTTTATTTTATCGTGTCAAAGCATTCATGCATCAAATTAATTTTCTACAACGATTTTTTACTGCTTTTATGGTCATGTTTATGAAAAACTTTTATGGGCCATCAACCGACGATGAAGAAGTGCCACTATTTAAACCATCAATATCCGAAAACAAACCAACAAACGAAGCACTTAATGATCAACGACGCGTTAACATCAAGTCGAAATGGTCGCTTATCAAATTTTTATGTAAATATCAATGTCATCTGCTATTTACAATGCCACGGCAAAATTTATATATCGAATCAGGAGCATAGTTGCCATTCATATGTACACTAATGTATTAAAAGACATATTCACAAGTTTTTTCTAATAGCTGAAATAGTTTACATCTTATTGAATAATAATTATTTTATTTTCTACCTTTTCTTTTGCTAATTGATTCGAAATAGAATTGTCTTTGATAATATAGCTAGTAATATTACACTTAGTCGGTAGATGATATCAATGCAATCACTTGATAAATTATGAATACCCTCCATGTGTAAAAAGAAATGACTTAATCAAGAGTGTTTTTTCCTTAAAACTATTTTGAGTACCAACTGTCGATTGAAGAAATTGGCAATGCTTTTTTTTATAGAAAGAGACCGATGAATTTACCATACTGTGAGTTTACTCGATATCAACGAGAGCTGTATATGATAAAATTTTTATTCACTAAGACCATCAACCATTGATATAAAACTAGTAAACATTGAAAACACTGTTTTCTTCGTAGAATTTGTTTATAAAAATAAAGACAAGGGGAAAAGCAATTGATTTATATATAGATTTCATGCATTCGGAGGTAGAGAAAATAATGGAAAACCGAATATGTTTACTCATTGATGCTGAATCTTGTGAATGTAAACTAGCTAATAATTTATTTGAATCATATCTTTCAGTATCGTTAAATACTTGATGCATAACCACTTCGAATAGAACCGAACTTAGTCTCATTCATTTATTTCCCATGAATGAATCAATACGCAGATCCGCTAGTCAGCCAAAAACATGACTCGTCACCGCCTCGTCTAATATCTATCTTAAAAAAAATTTTTTAGGTAGATTCTCAGCCCCCTACAACAATTACTATCTTTTACTTCTTTATATTTCATGACGTATTGTTAATACATATAAATAAGTTGAAAAAAAACAACATCCAAAATTACAAAAATGAAACGACTGGACTAGATCGAATAGATAAACATATATTTAAAGCAAAATTCTAATTCTAATTTTGTGTGGTCGGAACTAAGATTCAAATACAGACCCGATGTTTTTTTCGGACAGCATTGGAATCCTGATTTTGCCGAGAGAAAATTAGGATTCGACTAAAGATAAATTCATATAGTCATGTGTTTTACTCAAAAGTGTAGTGAAATGAAAAAACAAAAAACTTAATTGCCAATTATCATACCAATAGAGACCTGCTCGGGTCTCATGAGTTCTGAGCACTGGTAAAATCGGGGCTCTTGGTTTATAGAAAATAGACTTATATGATGCTTTGGTGTACAACTCTCAGATCTCCAGAAACACATAGAACTTCAGGAGCTCTAGGACGTTGTTTTGTTTCTCATTATTTTAATTATCCATCCTACGCCCGCAACTTCTACTACTGGGACTGGAATAGATTATAAAAAACTTTGATTCGTAAAATGTTTATAAAATTAAGAAGGCATGGTTTAATATTATTAATTGTTCTATGTTTATTTTATGTATTTCCATGGTATGCATTTATGTCTAGTCGAATCTTAATTTTGTCCCAAACATATATACATGTGGATTTAGTGATTCATTCTTTCGATTAATTAAGTTTCATCGCCAATAGATACTCCAAAAAGAAATCTACAGTGAATATTCTAAGATCTCGATACCAATTTACCATTTATTCATCAAAAATGGCATAGTAAGTATAGGTGAGTCTCGGATCTCTGCTAGAAACAGCGAAATAATGCACAATTAGGAAGGTCTTTTTATGTACATTTGGTCACTGTTGTTGTATTTGTACGGCATACCTATGTACATTGCTTACCAGTCAGGCGTGGCCCACTCTCCGTGGTAGTACGTGCACGAATAGTAAATACAAAATGAGCAGTTGACTATATCTTGTTCGAATATAAATGAACTTGGTTGCATAGCTGGAAATAGCTTAAATCCAAACTGTTCCCCACACTCTCTGGTAGCATACCTGAAGTTGTTAGCAACATATCTGAGGTTCCTACAACTATACTAGAAGGTGCTACAAACATTTCATTTTTCAACACTTCTCATTTCGATATAAATCTAACGAACCGTTCCGAATCCTAGCTGTTACATGGATAGAAATATCCTCTTGAAATCTAATATGATACTATCGGAAAACATTTTTCAGGTAAATTTAATGCACCCATGTCCCCAACATTCTATAAACATAGACAGAGAGACAATTCTTACTAAAAAAAGAATATGAAAACAAATTTTATACGATAAATTCAATGAATGATTTAATATCCCTATTCTTCAGAAAAATATGGAAAAATCAATTTGTATGCATTCAAAACAAGCTATTATTAATTGAACCAAATTTTTTAACGCTTCCATAAATACATGAACCGAAAATGATGACTGATAAAAAAACTCATCGCAAAAAAATCCAACGAATCACTATTGATAGCGAAATTTCTAAAGTCATATCTCAAAAAAATATAGGAATAAAACTCAAAACACAGTCTATTATAGGATTATTTTGAAAAATATTGAAAATATAAGCCGACTGCGATGCCAGTTATTATTTCAACTTTCATACCAGTCTAGTAATGAATTACAATCTTAGAGATTGCGTCACTAAGAAAAATACAATCTAGAAATGTTTAGACTGCAGCAAAGAAAATATCATCAAAAAAATTTAGAAATTTAGAAACTTTCTCTTTCTTTTATTCAGAAAATCGAGTAATACTGGCCTAGACCTAAATTAAAGAAAAACTAAAGATTTTAATTTCGCCTAAATTCAATATATTATTATACATTAATTAATTGAGAACTAAATTTTAAGAGAATAAGGAAATAAATAAAGCATTTATTATATCTGGCGGCACAGTAGCTACTTTCTCGATAAAATTGAATAATTCCAACATTGTTTTTATAAGAATGTTGATGAAAGTTTATTTTGAAAATAAACGAAAACGATCTTGATAGTTTAAGGCATGATTCAAAACGATTTATGTCAGTGACACCTTTTTGGGTGTGGGTGCACTTATTCTCTGATTTCACACCCACACCCGTCTAATATTGCAGAGGATATATTAATGTTTTGAACAGAAAAAGTCATTCTTCAGACTGGCCCTATATTGATTCTACAATGCTATTTCTACTGAGATGAGTATTCATCGATGACTTAGGATAGAAAAGTAGAAACACAGAGAAAGATCAACAAATGCGAAGTTCTATTTACTTTATTATTTTGTGAAACATTTGCAAGCTGTTGGGGTGCATAGTTGTCGATGGATCAAACGAAAATTATGAGTAAATGCAAATCACCATATTGTTTTGTAATATACCAACAATGGATTGGAGCACCAGGGAATGCTCGAATGAGCTCCCCTTGCTATTGTCATTTAGTTCAATTGAATCTTTTTCGAAAAGATTCTTCATCTGCTTCTTAACAAACGAATCCCATCCAATAAAATACAAAAATTTCATTCTAGCAATAATACTTATTAGAGTAATATTGCTAGTATAAAATATTGATGTCCTGCTGCGACGAATTTTCATGACGAAACTTTATTGTATACAAGGAGAGTTATCTAACTGTTGTTTAAATCAAATACAGAAAAAAATTCACGGGAGAAGATTTTGTTTCGAAAATTCTTAAATATATTCCAGTAAAGTTCTAGTCTTTACTTTTATCGGATTCATGTTCGTTTTTCCTAGAGAATCAAAGGCTGAATGTGTTGAAAAACGTTTCAGCTCAAATAGATGAAAACTAGAGAAAATTGTGAGATCGTCATTCTTGTTGGTCTATCAGTTCGGACTGTACCTCATTCTGAATGCGATTCGTCGGATCTCTATCATCTGATAAAGATAAAAATATTCATACAGTATTCTCTATGAGTAATTAGTTTGCCTGAAAAGCAAGTTTCGCCATTTACTAGAAAAATATCTACAGATCTCTACTACATTGGCTTTGTGCTAGTTCATAATTTTCATTACTGGGCAGTGTTTCTTCTCTCAACCATCACTAACTCTCTCTCTCTCTCTCTCTCTGTGCTGTTTACTGTAAAAGCTTTATGTCTGTTGAACTGAATACCGGTATAGATTTATTATTTAAATCTCACAAGTAGATGGCTACATTTTTTTAACGCTGCTTTACAGATAAAAAAGAAACTTTTGGCTCTGTAAAACAAAGTCATTATCTTTTGTTGAAATCGATTTGTATCGCTGTAACGATGATTTACTCTCTCACCGTCTACAAATTTGTCAATAAGGAACATCGAGCGTTCGAAACTAATTTATAACCAATACATTATTTGGGAAGTAACGTCGCCAATATATATAGTCTTAATAAAGAATGATCCTAAAATATCTTTGGTTGTGTATATTCGTTATTTGAATGATATTTCAGATGATGGATGGTGCCAGTTGACAGATGTCATCCAAACTTAATTAAGCTCGATATACATCGATGAAAGCGTCATGAAACATACGACATTTCGATGATTACTAGATATATCGCTTCGTACTTGCAAAGAACGAAAAAAGTGTTGTTAAGAAAGAGTTCTAGAAATAATTTATTACAACGTTCTACGAACAAGATAGTACGTACAACAAAATCATCAACTGCTTTATATAAGAGAATGATTTAGCTTAGGTAAAATAAGCGGAATCAAAGATCGATAAAAATAATAATGTTAATTGTGGTACTCAAACCTATTTTATACTATATATAAATACTCCGAATAGGAACCAATAGATTGTTTCTATTGCAATGTCAACATCGAGTGTAAATGGCAATATGGGTCCCGAAGAGACCAACATAGAATTCCATAACGTTCATCCAAACTCTATTTGCATTTGCAGGCATCTTCTAAGAAATTTCTTTCAACTAGACATTTTTTAAATCAATTAACAAGTTCAAGTGAATCACGTAAATAATGTACTCTTCTCACAGCGTATCGAAAACCAACCAAAACGATTGAATGATTATCTTTAACTACTTGACTTGAGACACGTTTTCTTGAAGATCACGTCAGAAGTCAATAGTTTTAAGAAAACACTAGCTCGAGTTGGTTTGCCATCTCCAGTTTTCCAAGGTTGCATGCAGTACTAAAAATTTAATAGTATATTTTAGTTTTTGTTGATATCATTTTTTCGATTCAAATTAACATATGTCTCTCAGTTATAAACAATGTTCAATTATTTGAATGAAATCATTTTATTTGAAACGTGCATTTCATTTATAAAAAGTTAAAATCTCTGTCCAATTTTCTATGAAAAATACTATTGGCTTAAGTATGATTAGCGACATGTCAGGTTGATTCGGCATATCTTTTGGTGCGCGTTAACTTGACGTATATTATATTAATCATCTGTGTTGATAGAATGATATCGCATTTATTTTCAGAGCAAAAACATTTGGCCCGAAGTTCACGTTGATGTATACATATATATATAGAAGAAGTTTTCATTGTCTATGTTACTGTGTCTCTATAAACAAACGCTAGCTTATGATTTGTTAGCTGTTAACGAATGGATATGCAGAGAAGGAAAAGAAAGGGTCACAGGTGACGTAGGGCTAAAACAAGTCGAACATATGCTCGATTGATTGATTTGAAGACAAACAAGCAAATAATCTCGGTTTTTTAGATGATGCCTTGCACATTAATATCATGCAACGTTTAGCTGATTATTTTCTTGTGGTAGGATATGATCACGATGAAGAACGTGGTGGTCGTTCCTGTGGTAAAATAATTCAACGATTTCCGGATAAAGATTGGCCTGATTGTCTATTTAATCCACGTATTATACATTTTTGTCAGCCACAAGGATGGATATTAACACCAAAATATGAATTACCAACATTTTTTATATCAATTCTGACTGATCTAGATGGTTTAAGACATTATTGTGCTTGTTTAACATTTCATCAAACACTTCTCCCAGCAACAAATAATACTTTATTGAACAAAAATAATACATGCAGTGATGAAGCTGATGACACTGCTTTTCTCATACCTCGAACACAAATGTATGCACCAAAATGTTTGGTACTTACATCAAAATTAGATTGTTTCGAAGCATTTAGAGTAAGTATGAAAAATACACGGAAAATTTATAATGAATTGATTGACGTGTGCAAAGAATAAGAAAACATTTTGAGTGTGAAAAAAAATTGATCATTGTTCTATGTTTTTTTTTCTTATATAATACATTGACAAGTGCTATTGTTTATTCAATAATAGTACTTTCAAGTAGATTTTTCTCTTCCGTTCCGAGTCAACAAAATAAACTTTAGGCAATATTCAATTTGAAGTTATTAAAATTAGAAAAACGAAATTAACATCTAGGCTAATTCCTGGATTCCGATATACGTGAGTCGTGCTGAATCCTTATAAACATAATACTAAACGATTTTAATATGTTGTCTTGAAAAAATAAAAATCTATTTTTATTTTAGAATTGTCTTGGCATTGTCTATACGATGTATGTCGAACCTTCGTCAGATATTCGAATCGAAACAATTGTTGGCAATATTCTTGCCAATATCAATGTGCCGCCAGCTGGTATGTTCAGATGAAATTAGATGAAACAAATAAAGTCTATGTTTTGAAAAATAAATAGGTGGGCATACTCTTCGTTTTTCAATTGGTGCTGATGATCGGCAAGTCATACAACCGCCTGCTAGTCCGTCAGTACCATGTACTGGCCTATCTGTATATAATCTATTTAAGGAATTAGGTAAAGTTTGATTTTCTTCGTTGTACAGATTTATGAAAGTTTTTCTTTTTAAACTTTAGGAATCGATCATGTCGTCACAATATTTTGTGCTGCATTGTCAGATATAAAACTTTTATTCTTTTCACGAAGCTATTGGAAATTAACAGAAGCTTGCAAAGCTGTGGAGTCTCTTTTATATCCACTTAAATATTGGTAGATTAAAGCTAAATTTAATTACATTTATTTTATTGATTTATATTTTAGTTATACATTTATACCTGTGCTTCCATTCGATTTGATTGAAGTGCTCGATGCACCAACTCCTTTCATAATTGGTGTTCATTCAGATCAAAAATTACAAGCTTTATCTAATGTAAATATCTCGTGTTGGTTTTGTTTTCGATCCTAACTTTTATTTTGCTTTAGTTCGATGGCTTATGGATTGATTTAGATGGGGCAAGTGTTCATTTAACAGAAAATGTTAAGCTTGCTGCAATGCCTGAAAAGCCATACAATCGTATATTATCTTCATTATTTCAAGTAATTATTGATTACAAATATATATGATATACTCTATAAGCAACAGCAGACATGCGTTTATAGAGTATAGAAAGGTCAACGGGGGGCTTTGTCGCTACATGCGTCAATAGTAATAATAATAATCAACGTTGTTTCACGGTGCTATTTTTTCTTAACTAGATGAAGGCCCATTGAGTTGCTTTTACACTCGACCTTTCAATTAAAAGAGAAAAAAGTTAAATTGAATTTTATTTAGAGTCTTTGTTTGTTTTTGTTTTTCGTTAAAACTGTCCAGAACTTTACAATACTACGTATTTTGACATTCTTTACTTCTAATTTAGATTCTGAAGCCTGATATTCATGCAGCTGATTTGGCGTTTCCATTAAATGGTCGCATGAGTTTAAAATTAGACAGTGGAAGTCAAATAGTAGCTGATTATCCAAAATATAAAGAAGAATCAAACAAAGACAAGCAAATTCGTGCAATTTTTGTTCGATTTTTTTCTGAATTATTTGCTGGTTATCGTTCATGTCTATTAATTACTCGTATTAATCCAAGACCAGTCATTTCATTTCATAAAGTAAATTTTTAATGATAAACGATAAACATATTTATTTTTTATTTTAGGCAAGTTTTCTTGGTCATCATCGATTAGTCAAAGATGAATTTATGTTACGTGTACTTGATTCAATGTCATTTCATAAATTTATCGAAGAACGTGGTCCACCTTTTCGAGTGTGTGACATATTCGATGAAGTCTATGCATCAATTTATGATCAATTAAAACGTGAAAATGACCAAATAACAAATAATAATAATTCTACAACTGTCTTCGAACAGATCAAAGAATTAGCCAATCAACTTTTATTAAATGTAAGAATAAAAACAAAGATAAATTTATTTCGAAGATGATGATCATCGGTTTTAATCCAATTATCTAAGATAGTAGGCGTACTTTTCGGTGGTTTTCAGTTGATGATGTTTTTGTTTTGATTGGAAATGCTAGTCGGTTATGCTTGACAATCCAACAAAATTCTTGATAGAGACGTGTTGTGCACCAGTCGACTAAAGATTGCGCACCATCGTTATATTTTTTTGTATTTATAAAATATTTTACTATAGGAAACGGCATCACCACAACAAACATACACACAAAAAGTACCACAACCATCACAATCTGCTTTTATGCGTGATAGTTTATCGGAGTTTCCACATTTGGATAAAGAACTAGTCAATATAGCAATTAAAGAAGGACTTAAAAAACAACAAAACAGCCGGTATGAGTATTTTTTGTATCCTCGATTTCGTTGACGTTTTTGTTTTGTTTTAGGCCTTATTCAGCTCGAGTTAGCCAGCCGTGTATTGTAAAATTGGGTACACCCATTCATGTACTTAACGGACGAAGTGATATTTCACAATCAGCACGTCGTTTAGAAGTATTAAAACAATGTGTTGGCTTTATTTTTAATGATAAAATTGCAGAAGCAAAAAAAGTTTGTTGAATTTTTTTGTTTTGATATTCTGAACATATTCGTCTATTTTTAGACAAGCGGGGCTGTATTTTATTCAATTAAAAGTCATGAAGATGCTCGAATTGCATTATGCAATGAATTGGCATCATATAAAAAACAAAATAAACCACGTTTAAATAATCAACAATTCGAAATGATTGCTAATTTACTGAATTGTGCTCTTGAAGTATAATTTTTATTATAAAAATGCCAAATTTATATTGTTTGCTTTTTACAGGCAACTTCATCAATTGATGAGCATGGTATTGCTTATATGATGCTTACTTTAGCAACAACATTTCATCGAGTATGTATAAAAGAAGTGCTTTTACCCTTTTCGGCAGGTGATTTTCTAGGATACTCTATACGACTATGAGATATTCAAAACGCGTTCATTAGATCGAATGTTGTTGAAGCGTTTCAAAGTTATTTCTTGTTTTAGAAATTAAGTGAAGAAGCAACACAATTTATCTACACGGATATTCAACGTCATCCTGTCTGGGCGAATATGCAATTTTGGGAAATGGCATTTTATTCTGATGTTCAACTGCAAATACGAAATCTGTATTTATCACATGAAGATTCAAATCAAACAAATAGTGAAATTTCAACAGTCAACGATTCGTTATCAACATCATCAAGTGATACAGTTACACATCAAGGATCAGTAAGCAACAATTAAAAAATTTTCTCATTTTAATTTCGTTTTATTATAGATATCAATCACAACAAATGAATCATCCAATGAAAATTCATCTCATCAAAATGGAATAACAATACATGAAAAAACTGCATTAGAAATAGCCGCCGAGCAAATGCGTCTTTATACACAAAAAACATCTGAAGAGCAACGTACAATTGAAGATCTTGAAGAACAAACACTTTATGCATTAGCAATTCATTATATTCAATTAATGGTTTATATGAAACTTCCATTAGATATTTCGTCTTCAACAAATCTTCGACATTCAATATACAATCATAGTTCAAATATAACCAGTGGTGATGCCGACAGTGTTACAAGTGACTTTTATCATAGTACAAATGATCCGTTCAAGTAAATTTTTTGTTTCATATTAATATTTAAATAATTATATATGTATTTAGTGTCCGAGACGTTGATGAAACATCCACGGTTGGCTCACATGATAGTGGAAATGGTTTTGATTTAAATAATGATGACCAAGTAACTGATCTTGTACTTAGTTTTGTTAAAAAATTTGTGGATAAAATTTGTGATGAGAGTGGAGTTAATACAGCACATAAAAATAGTCTACACACAAAACTTTATCGTACGTATTTTGTTTATTTAATTTAATTAGAATGTCAATTCACTATGTTCTGTTTTTGCTTGTTGTTGTCTTATAGAAACTGTTCAGATACAAATAGAAGTTCTGGAAAAAGTGTATCGTGAAACAAGACGTGTTGCACCAATGCCGAAACCATTGTTACCACGTTTTGTTACAATACCGGAATTATTTGAACATGAAGAATCGATTGCGCTCCGTTCATATTTGTTGCCCGATGGACGAGATGAATTTTTTATTGGGCATAATTCTTTATTACCAGCAGAAGGAGCTTTAATTATGACCAACTATCGATTGATTTTTAAAGGTCGTCCAGTTAATCCAGCTAGTAAGTGTCGTTGGTTTTTGTTGAGAAAGATTCGATCTCGAACTAGAAAGCCAGTTTGGATTTATGTAAAAGTTCTTTCGTAAGGCTATGAAGACTTATTTGAGTTGTGTTGATGTATGCACTAGACGTGTCTTCTTATTATTAACGATGACAACAGCTGCTTTGTATTTTTCTTTAATTAAATCCCTTGAGGATCGCGTTGATCAATTTTCCTTTTTGCTAAAGATAATTTGATCTCATTGAAAGAAATACATTATTTTAATATTGGGGTTTCTCTGTTTAGTTGCAAATGACTATGTTATCGTTCGCTCTTTTCCGATTTCTTCATTGATTCGTGAAAAGAAACTTTCTGGTCAATTTCGCCTTGATAATTCAAATATTTGTCTTCACAATGGTATTCAATTACGATCAGCAACATTTCAAGTTTGTTCTATTTTATCTGAAAGCAAAAGAAAACCAATCGTTTTATTATTTTATTTTAGTTGATCAAAGTTTTTTTCGATGACGAAGTTCTTGTTGATGATATTGAAAAATTTCGTACAAAACTTGTCGAAAAGCGCTATCCAGAGTCTGTTTTTCAAACATTCTGTTTTTCCATCTATAGTGATTATAATCCTGTTATAAATAAACAAAAAGATGGAACACTCAAGTAAATACTTTATTCTGTTAAAGAATGTTTTCATCTAATAAATTGCTTTTCTGTAGAAAATACGGTCGTTATGCTCGAAATGTTTTACGCAAGAAAGGGCTTATACCACCAAAAGATTTATCAACACATCAAACAATGTCATTAAAATCCAATGGAACAAGTAGTGCAACTGGCGTTAAAACTTTAAATGGTACAACTCGACATCAACAAAACACACTGATTCGTACACCTGAGCCGGCTCGACGTAGTTTGACGTTAACAAATACACGTTCACCGAAATCTATCACGTTACATAATAACGAACGGCCATTAACCGGCGTTTCAAATATAACAACACCATCGACAATACATGAATGTGATGAAGGAATTGTCGGAAATAATAGCGATGATGAAGATGAAGATAGATCATCAAGTAGATATTGTACTGAGTTGATTTTATTTTATTAGAAATTTTCATTTGCTATTTAGATACTATTGATGATTCGAATAATTATGCAACAATATCAAATGAAACGAAGAGTCTTGAACGTTTCACCGACAGTTTTGTATATAAGGATTTTGTTCGACAAGGTCTTATTGTGACAACATTTGCATCGTCACGGTCAACAATGCGTACAACAGCTGTTACATCACTTACATCGACAATTTCATTAGTCGGCTCGTCAAATATGAATGATATTAATTTAAATATGAATGGGCAACAGTTAATTAATTCAACGAATACCAATAATAATAATAATAATAATAATAATAATAATAATAATAATAATAATAATAATAATAATGGACTTAATTCGGCATTAGGAATGAATACGACATCAACGACTAATACGATGATGACTACTAGCGATGATTCTTTTCGAATATCACATATTAATCGGAATTTTGGTTTTTGTAGAAGGTAAATTAATTTCATTTTACAATTGGCAATGAAATAGAAACGAGCTTTCAGAATCAAGCTGTATCCATTATGTAGTAGAGAATGAGACGAGGAATGATATCGCGTGACTGTTCTTCTGATCTTTCACACCCTCGAATTATAATATTTAGTATAGTTTTGAAAGAGATTTCGCATAGGAAGGAAAAGCAATGTTTCGAAAATCTACATACGTATAAGGAATCTTGGTCGCTTTCAACTTTTAACTCATTCATCTTGAAACACATACTTAGAAACCAGTCTAACTTTCAAGAAATCTGCTATTGATTTCAAGTTATTTACACAAGACTTTCAAATTCTCGAGTAGATAGATATCATTTCAAGATTTCGAATAAAATTAATTTTCACTCCCTATTCTATCTCGAGTCATTATTGAATTCCAAAAATCAAAACTAAATAAACTTGTATTTATTTATTATTTTAGTTATCCATTGGTACTTGTTTTACCCAAAGATATTCTCGATGAAAGTGTGAAAAAAGTAGCACGATGTCATAAACTTCAACGGTGAGTTACTTTTCAGCAAAATGTTTTTTTTTATATTTATGAGATTTTCTCTATTCAGAGTGCCGGTTATTGTCTGGCGTAATCCACGTACAAAATCTCTTTTACTACGCGGTTCTTCATTTTGTAATAAAGGCTTTATAAATCTGCTCGTTAAAGGACCACAAACAAATTCAAGTACAAATAAATTTTTTTATAAAAAAATGCTTTTTTTTATATAAAATTCGTTTTCACGATTTAGGTTCATCAAGTGATACAAATGCAAGTATAGAACAAGAACGTTATTTTGATGCTATTGTAAAACTAACGCCAACAAAAATGCCGTTTTCAACTGACCTTGGCGATGGTGATGAACCTGAATCCACTGATATAACACCATTATCCGTTCGAAAAACGCCTCATCAATCAGCAACAAATCGTTTGCAAAACCTTCTACCAACGCGCGTTCTACACGATCGTCCACGAACAGGTAATATTAAAATAAATCTCTAGTTTAATATCTAAATATTTTGTTATGCATTTGAAAAAAATTGATTTTCATCTCTAGAAAAAACGATAAGCAGTCAAAATGAAACTATGCCAAATAGTGGATTAATAAATAAAAGACGAATTTCTGCACTTTTCAAAAGTTTGAGTAGCACAACACTGACGGATACCATGCGATCAGCAATTGGTAAACACATGAGATGACCATCGCCTATGTTTATTGATATTCCTGTACCTATTTGCATCCGCTTTTTTTTTCTTAAATATTTTTCATATCCTATTTCCAACATATTAGCTTATTGCTTTTGAATGGCTATCCATCTATGATGTGCCTCTGTACGATAGTATTAAAATTCATAATTTTAGCGAGTGTCAATGTTCATTCAAATCTGGATACATTGCCGCGAAGTGAAACTGCAAGTTATACATCAATGAATTCGCCAACACCATCATCAATAACAACGAGTGGTGGTCCAACAAATGGATCGACAAATTTTGATATCGATTTTAATGAATCGATTTTACAAGTTCATAAACGTTCACCACTTTATATTATTGGTGATCGAGCTCAACATCGCGTAAGTTTCAGAAAAAAATATCAACCGAGCAATCATCAGCGACGGTGGAGTCATTGACAGTTGATTTTCTTAAACTTTAGTGATCTCGAGAGCCTCTCAGTTGAGTTTTGCTAAAAATTAAAATGATTCTTACAGCGAACAATCTAAATCGTTTCGGATCCACTGACGATTATGTTTATTATTTTATGAATATTCTTTTAAACGTTCATTTTTCTCGTTTCTAGACTGGTCGTCTTGAACAATTTCAAAATTATTGTTTTCTTCCACTTGAATTTCATGATATTAGTCAAATAAAAGCAAGTTTTAAAAAAATGACACGTGCTTGTGTTCCGAGTATGCCTGCGCAAACAACCAATCATCATGCACATAGTAATGGAATTGATATTTCATCAGTGACACTTCCAAATTCAATGTCATTCTATAAACTTATTGAAGAATCACGATGGCTTTATCAAGTAGAATTAAACTCAAGTTTTTTGTTTTGTCTTATTAGAATTGTTTCTTGTTTAGCTACAAAAAATCTTATTGGTCTGCGTATATATTGTTCAATTCATTGAAGATCATGCATCATCAGTAATGATTTGTGTTGAAGATGGTTGGGATACAGCAGCGCAACTTGTTTCAATCAGCGAACTATTGCTTGATCCATATTATCGAACATTCGAAGGATTTCAAACATTAATTGAACGTGAATGGTTTGCGTTCGGACATCGATTTTCTCATCGATCAAATCAAACTGCAACAAATAAAACTGGCTTTGCACCTGTATTTCTTCAATTTCTCGATATTGTTCATCAGGTAAATTTTAAATTTCAATTAAATATTCAACGCAAACTATATTCTATTTTTGTCGTAAAAGATTTGGAATCAATATCCAACCGAATTTGAATTCAATCAATATTATCTTCGGTTTCTTGCCTATCATCATTTATCAAATCGGTTTAAAAATTTTATGCTTGATTGCGATTGCGAACGTAAAAAAGATCGAAATTGGTATGTTGATACAACTCGTGATTCGTTGACAGATGATATTACTGGTAAGTTCATTTGCTTTATTTTGTTATTCGAGAAGAAAACGTTGCTCTTCTAGGTTTGTACCGTTGTAATACGATAAATATTTGGGATTATATAACAAAAGTCAATCGAGAATCATCAAGATTTTATAATTTTCTTTATTCACCATCGAACGATAGTTGCATTCTTCGGCCATCCTATAAAATGTACTCCCTTGATATATGGGATTTTTATTTAAGTGAAACATTAGAAACAGGTTGTCCATATGATCTTGATATAGCCGTAGCTGAACATGAAGAACATTTAAATGACGCAGAATTAAAACAACGTACGAAATGTATATCAGCTATTTATGATGATACTAGTATTTGTTTACCAGATTTTTTCAATGAAATTGTTTCGGTAAGAGAAAATTAGTTTTGCTTCAAAAACAAAGTAAGACATTGAATGATTTTTCTTTAGGAAATGTCGAATACTTTACAATATATAAATAGTGAATCGTGGAAAATCTATTGGGATAAAATTGAAAAACCTGAACGAGAAAAAGTACAGGTAGGTGTTCTAGAATTAATTCAAGAGTTGCAAAAATATAAATTTTTCATAGACAATCGATTGATTCCAGATATTTATATAGGAATCGAATTTGAGACTAGCCGCTCAATACAACAAACTGAGATATTTCAGACGAGAGACCCATAAAACTATCCTAAATATTTAGCAGTATGTTTCAAAATCCGTTTTGATGTTACGAAACTTCTAGATACATGCAACGTTCAATAGAATTGATAGTAAGAGTCAACTGTTGTTATTATTTTAGTTTAAGTGATCCGTTTTATATACTTCGGAAAAAAAGAGCTCACGTTAGATTCGAGATAGATAAATTCTTGATTGATAACAACATATATTCTCTATTTTTTACAAATAATTACTGACACTATTTTCTTCTATACGCTAAGAGATAAATCCTTGAATTTTGATAGAAAAATCGTTAGTATGATATCTGAATTTTTTAGCGTCTTTCAATACAAGATGAAGTCCATAAACGAATGAGTTCTCCTCAAATTTATCTGCAACCACAGCGATCACTTTCATCATCGATTTCGTCTACACGTACATCATCTCTATATGGTTCTCATTCGTATGAATTTAAACAATTTTCCACACCACAAATTTGCGATGCTTGCGATGAATTAATTGATTCGAAAAAATCACCACATGGTTCGTAGTAATATGTTTTTTTTTCATTTTCATAACTAAAATATGATTCTATGCATAGATGGAATACGAGCATTTCAATGTCGTGATTGTTTGAATGTTTGCCATGAAAAATGTCGATCCATCGCTTCATGTAAACCATGCAGACGAGTCGGCGGTAATGGATCATCGGAATCTCAAATTGTTGTTAACTCAACACGTTTTGAAACAGGCAGTGTGACAGGTAGATTGGAAAATTTTGTTCCCCCTATTGCTTTTGCCTTTCTTTTGCCTCTGAATATAATAATATGCATCGTTTCCAGATATTACTGATGTTTTATTGGAGAAAGCGGGTAAAATAGTAATTCACTTTCGTTGCTCGTTTAGAAAATGCATATCTAAACATATGTATTTTTACTAACTAATTAGATATTGTATTGTTGGATTTTAATAGCCATAGGGAAATCAACGGAATGAGACTATTTGCAAATAGCTACTATTATAGCGATGTCAATTCGAACACGATCAGATAATGTTTATATTTGAAGAAGAAATAAATAGCGTAGAAGCGGTAATTTTAATGATTTGTTCAACCGTGAAAATCTGTTTCACGGACACTAGAGCTTGATGGCTATCAATAGTAAAATCCTTGTAGATAAACGTCAAAGAGGTAGATCGATTAGTGTTATGCGTTCACTTGTAAAATATATCTATGACCATTTTCAATGTTGAAGATAAATGTTAATTTTTTTGTAGAGCTGTTTCTTATTATCGATTAAAATCTTTATGATTGATTCAGTTGTTTTTCTTGTGGCTATTAAAATTGGATAAAAATAGACTTTAATTCTATCCGTAGAAAATAACAATCTTCTTCTATAAAGAAAAATGATTTTCATGAAGATTTTCATAAACATGAATAATATGATATTATAGGTGTTTATGATCACCATGGATTATCACATCCATTTTCATCGTCAAGTGTTACTGCAAATAATTCAGGTCCACAACATCGAACACATGAAGGCTACTTAAGAAAACGAGGTCATCTATTAAAACAATGGAAAGAACGATGGTTTGTACTTGATTCTGTACGACACGAGGTATTTGATTTCGTTGTTATCTATTGTATTGTTTAGTAATTATTTGTTTTGTTTTTCTAGCTTCGATATTACGACAGTAGCGATGATCAAACAGCAAAAGGCGTTATTCTTTTGGCTGATGCTGTAGAAATTCTACCTTATACTGGTCCATTTCCAAATGCTTTAAGACGATTCGATAGTCGAGCGGCTTTCGAAGTATGAAAAAAACAGATCTGAGAATTTATATTGTTTTTTTTCTTATGAATCTTCTTTTGATTTAGTTACATACAAATCGCCGTATTTATAATTTTATTGCTGCAACACCTCAAGATGCTCAAACATGGACTGAAAAAATCAAATCGTGCCTTCTGGATTCTTAAATATACACTTTCGATAGAATCTCATCAGTATTATTATCATGCGTTTTTTTTTTCGTGTGCAATATTCTCTTTTTCTTTTTGCTTTGCATGAAATGAAAATTTCATACCTATTTTTTTGCTCACTTGTCATTATATGTCTATTAGCTTAGAGTTATCATCATTTTAATTGCTGAGAAAAAAGATTGAAGAGCAATTTCATGTATATACATATATATGTTTGTGTGCCTGTGTGATTTTTTGGTTCATTCGGAAGAATGCCATTATTTATAACTTTATGCGTGTTAAAGGCAAAAAGAAAATCTTTCGCCTGCTTACGAACGAATAAGAATTTTGTTAAAAATAGTGCAAAATACTGGATGATTATTATTATCTTCAATCAATAAAAGTCAATTTCTTCGATATAAGAGATCTGTAATAATGTATGTGTGTGAGCATTGATGGAAATGTACGTTAATCTGAGTATTGATTGATACAAGACACTAATCTACATGAAACATATTGGTGGCTGGCAATTTGGGGTCTACGGTTCTTTCTTAGCGTGAGTATACCTGCTGGAGGTGTGGGTGTGGGTCTGCGCATGAGTGGAAATGTGCATCTAGGTTGGTATTTAAAAGGAGATAATCTGGACAGATGCTAGTTTCCTAATTGTAATTTAAACCCCTTTTGTTCTCTATCTACACTCATACTTTTTGCTGTACAGTAGGAGCTGTTGCTTCAATTGAACTTGAAACCTACGTTTTCAGTGCATATCTGCACTTACAACTTAATCTATCTAAACAGTATGATAAAGATCACATTGCCAAAGTTATTAGAATTGATTCTTTAATTCGATCATACATTTAGTAATTTTTTGATTCGAAAATATGTTGTGATATTCTGCTCATGCGATGATCCATTTTAGAGTCATTTTCGTGAGAAAGAAAACTAGACTCGTCAAAGCATTTCATTGACAAATCTTATTAATTTAAATGAAGCAGAACAAAATTTTTCATCATTTGACAAAAGTCAGACAACACAAGGATACCTATTGATATGGATCAAGAGAAAACAGCACCTATGTTCATATTGATTTCATTCAACAAAATATATTTGATTAATAATTTTACAACTAACAATAGAATGCTTGTGACCTTTTTTACTTCTATTAAAAAAGGAGACCTGTGAATACCGCAACGGAATGCAACGCCAAATTACGTAAAAATACTCCTTTTTCTTCTAACAGTAATGTGTTGACAAGCACTTCACTCGAAGCAAAAAGGGAAAAAATGGTAATAAAATGTTGCCCAATAATACTACGAGAAAAAACAAACAAAAAATACTGATATAAAATCTGAATAAGACTATCAGAGATATTGAACATATATTCTTCTCGTAAACAGGCTTTGACTAACCCAGCTCATCATTTCAGATTCTTCTCGACAATGAAAGATACGCCAAACAGTCAATCAAATCAGATGATAGATAATATACTAAAGATTGAATGCCCCAAAGCTGGGATACATGGATCGACTTTCTCTAATTGTTTTTAGACACTCACAACCTTTGAAAATTCCCAGAAGAATTCAATGCAGGAAAATATGACGAGAACGATGTTTTTCTTGATTCACTAACAAGAACTATTGTTGCTCACATCAACGAAGCAAAATAGTTGCACGGCATTTATTCATGTTATTTAATAAAACTCGAGAACGTTTTTATTGAAAATGATCTCTATCCATGTGACAAAAATCCCGCGAAAACCGACGATCTATCATATCGGTTACTGTGAGATTACGCACAATAAAATCACAAACAGTCCACTATTTTCTCCTAATCAAGCAGAGTAAACAGCTTTTTAACCTTTACCCTAGGATCTGATCTTATTTGGTTACACCTATTCATTATGCCGTTTCTATCTCGCTTCTTCCGTCTCGTGCATTCAGGCGCATACTAGGAATTTAATTTATTTAACTTATTCTTACATTCGATTGTATAATAGAAAATAAAATAAAAATAAGAAACAATAACTAAAAAATACAAATTAAATAAAATTCAAATTCTATGTTTATTGTGGATTGACTTCATGCTGTAGTAAAATCTAGAAAAAAGCACAGTAACGAAAATGATAAACAACGACATGAAAATAATATAAAATCAAATGCATTACGACACACATAAAATCAAACAAAGGAAAGTGCAGAACCAATAAAATTAGAATTAAAAAAATAAGCATACAATAAAAATTAAGCTAAACTTTAAAAACGCTAAATTCAAATAGGATAAAAAAATTCTTACTCCTTATATTGATTTCGTGCCGCAATATAAATATGCCCTTAAATAAAATAAAGTAAATAAAAGAAAAAGAGAAGACGCAATGAATTAAATGAATTTTTAGTAATTAGAAATAAATTAAAATTAAAATTAAATATGCATGTCGCCATGAGAAGCATTACAAAATACTTTAGATATTGTCGTATATAAGCACAAAAAGTATCGACGATTTATCGCCAATATGTGAGACTATCGATGATTTTGGCGATGTGGATATACAGCGCCGACAAATAGTCTTCATACCAAAAATAGGCCATAAGCAATTCTAGCGGTCTGTGTGACATGCATCACCACAAAACTGCATAAATATGGGTATCCTAGAAAATTGATGTTCAAGCACGCCGATTTGAATTTAGACAAGTGTTTCATGACGTACTGGATGCTAAGTAAAGTTAGCGGGGTGCAATTCGATTTTTTAACATTTTCTATTCCTTAGTAAAATCAAATGAAGAAAGTCATCGAGCGACTGTATAATGAATGCCGATGAGGATTCTTTAGCATAAATTATTAACCAAATGCAATTTATTTGATTATTACTTTTTGCCGTCGCTCTTCCATTCTTATATGCGTACATAACTACAATAGAATATGAATACTCAAAGAGCTAATCATATAATTTTTGTTTCACCATCTAAATATGTAATTATCGATACTCGTCAATATAAAGGCAAAATCAAACTTTGTTCAATATTTTTCTACCACATGTAGGTAGAACCAGCTTGGGAAACACAAAACAATGGAAACATATATTTACAACCGATTCCAGAAGCATGGATAGCACCAAATAAAGATGTCTCTCTTCGACCGATGTCATTAAAATTACAAGAGATCAGAAATGGTGAATATCGAAAAACGCCATCAGTTTCTTCTGCAGTATCAGCTATTACTGATTATGCTGAGCCATCATCAAAGTACAACGCTAAGTAACTACATTCGCTGATTTTATATCCAACCAATTTAGTAAAACTTTTGATCTATCGTAAACATAGTCAGAATATAAAAAAATATGAAACCAAACACAACAAATAACGCAAAGAACTGTTCGAAAATTATGCTTGTTGTTCTTGGTACTTGCCTCGGTCTTTGCTCTTGGGCAGTTTTATCAGTTGGTATTTACTCTCTTGTTTTAGCAAGTGAAACATCAAAGAATATCGCAACAACAAGTAAACATACCGCATTCTTTGGTTACCGTTTTGTCTCAATTTCAGATCGAAGTAGCGCTAACTAGATAGATATTGAGTTTTCCAACTGCAGAGAAGTTCTCATGGTGGTAACATAGACTAGATCAACAGAATACTCATCCCAATACACCATAAACTAAATGTCTGGTAGGCAAGTTAAAATATATACTGTTCGAGTTTGAGACTAGGAATGTAGAGACGATTCTTCATTTTCATGATACTAAAATAATCATTTGTAAAAGTCTACTCTATTAGTATACTAATACTAATGATATAAATCGAAATGGCTAATCAAATAAAGTAGCATCTCAATGAATGCAAATGATAATCTGATGTAAAACTATAGTTGTCGGACAAAATATCCGAGAAACAATGCACTTGATTGGTAATCTAATTACCAGCAAATAATCATCGGCAACCTTTTAGGTTACTTTAATATCATTCTTTGAATAAATATTTTATAGATACTTCTCTTGGATTCCGCTGGTATACAACGGGACCCATTGTGGCAGGCTTTGGATCACCCCCTGGTTTGGCTTCTAACCAATTATATAATCCTGTGAGCTTAGCATTCGGTGCCTCCAATGAACTTTACGTCGCAGATTATTATAATAACAGAATTCAAAAATGGGTAAGCGGTGCAACCGCCGGTATCACTGTAGCCGGACAACCAGATGCAGTAAGTGGCTCCACCTCTATTTATTTGAATCTGCCCGCTGGTATTGTTCTCGATTCAAGCGACAATCGCTATGTATCAGACTCGGCCAATCATCGAGTTCAACTTTGGGGCAATGGTTCTTCCTCTGGAACAACTATTGCTGGCAATGGTAAGCAATCACCAAGGGAAAATATATTAGCACACAGCTGATCACCTGTTTTTGTTCCCATTTTTGGACATAAAAGAATTCATATTTTTTGTGACTCTGACATGATTATGAGCAAATATCAGATGCATGATTCAGCTTTATTCTCTTTTTTCTCGTCATGTAGCATTAATAGGTATTTCTTTTTAATTATGCTGAATTTTATTCGTGACATCCATACATTTTTTTTGTGATTTTTGTACAATTTTTGCGGACGCTTACGAAACAAGTCAACAGATAGGACTACGATAAAAACAGTGAAAGAATGACAAGGAAGAGAAAAAAAATAGAACGAAAATCGAAATCGAGGCAGTGACGACGCGGTTGGCGTGCATTGCTGTGCTTCCTTTGTTTATTCCTCCGATTCCGTATATCTTGACTACGAAGACACCGAGCCGGGGGAAGGAATCGAACCATCTCCTGTCTGACTAAGAATCAGATGCATAGAACCACTACGCCATCCCTGGATTTAATAGGTATTTGTTGATAATATCAACATGGAATCCCATTCCCACACGAAACATTTATTATCCGTACTCAATAGTTTTGCATCGTTTTTTAGGCACCCTTGGTTCTTCGTTGGCTCAGCTGAACACTCCTCGTGGTCTGGCTCGTGGTTCATCGACAGGCACACTCTACATTGCCGATTCTGGGAATCATCGACTTATGCGTTATGCATCAGGTGCATCGTCAGGTACTGTAGCTGCTGGTGGAAATGGAGCTGGGCCACTTACTACACAACTATACTCACCTACAGGAGTCTATTTTGATTCATCATCAAATGGTCTATTCATTACGAACGTGGGTGCGAACAATATTGTTTGTTGGGTGTTAAGTGCTAGTGGTTGGACGCTTGTTGCTGGGAACCCAGCGGGTTCTATGGGTAGTACACCAACACTGCTCTATAGTCCATATGGGCTGACACTAGATTCAGTGGGTAATGTTTACGTAGCCGACAGTTCAAATGATCGTATACAGTTTTTCTCAGCCGGCCAAACAAATGCGACAACTATCGCAGGTGCCACAGGCATAGCGGGTGCCACGAATCAGCTATTATATTATCCTTATGCAGTAGCACTTGATAGTACACTCAATTTGTATGTTGCAGACACAGATAACCAACGTGTACTAAAGTTTACGCGCTACTAAAAGTACAATTGATTTAACATTAGTAGAAAAATAATTTTTTTACCGTGTATTTTTTCACACGATTTTTTAAAATTTATCTGAAAAATGATTCCAAGGTGTGGGTGAGTAGTTGGTTGGGTGAAAAAAAGCAGCTCGAAACCCACATCCTAATAAAAAAGAGAAATGGATGATTGCAGCGGTCATATGAAAAAGAATAACGACTCGTTAGTGATTTACTTAAGGATTCCAATTCAATTATTGCTTCGAAATTTTGTGAAACCACAGCCTGCTAATGGTAGAGTGGATGTTGGACATGGTATTGGATGCATGTTTAATACAATGGTGAATTTCGTTGTTAATATTTGAGAGTACATGAAAAAATTGTTGGCAACTGAAACAAAGAGAGTTGACTGAGTTTTAACTCGATTCGTTTTCGTGTCTTCATATCCAAGCAGAGCCATTCTTCATGATCTTATACTAATGAATTTATCGTTTATCTGGAAGAGGCGGTCATGTTTTCCATCAGAATGTAGAAAAATCATTACTGAATTACAAATCATAGTTGATTTGTAAGATGTGTAAAAATTGAGCAAGAACATATATATGTTATT
This sequence comes from Rotaria socialis, assembly GCA_905331475.1. Taxonomy (NCBI): domain Eukaryota; kingdom Metazoa; phylum Rotifera; class Eurotatoria; order Philodinida; family Philodinidae; genus Rotaria; species Rotaria socialis. The sequence goes on along the minus strand of CAJNYU010001939.1, from coordinate 41,089 downwards.
TTAGAGGATTTTATCGAGTTCTTGAAGGTGTGAGTAAGAGCGGAAATCAAGGTCTATGTTGACATTTAAAATGCGATAATGAGGACATATGCTAGCTATCTAATTCTAATTCACTCTCTACTACACAACAAACGCGATGATCTGTTCTAGCGGCATTTTCTTGAGAAAAAAAATCATAACGTCTCGATATGTTGCTGTGATCAATGTGATACGTCATTAAGATAGATCAAGAAAAAAATTATCCATGTTCATATATTGACCCCGTTCAACAAAATATAGTGGAGTAGTAATTATGCAACTAATTACAGAATGTTTGTGCCTTTCTTTACTTATATTCAAAAAGAAGACATGCAAGCGCAAAGAAATCCAATGTCGAATCGCGTATGAATACTTCTTTTTCTTTCAATAATACTGTTGACAAGCAGTGCAGTCGAAGAGCAAACAAAGAAAGTGGTAATAATACAGTATTGCATTGTTGTCAAACAATACAATGAGAAAAACAAAACAAAATATTGATTTAAAATCTCAACTCAACTAGTAGGGATGCTTAATATATACTCTTCTCTCGCAGATAGACTTTGTCTAAACCATCACATCACTTCGAAAAAGTCGAGCGTTTACTTCAGATTGTGAAAGATATATGTCAAAAGTAAAACCACTATCGAGTCCAATAGAGGCTCATGGCAAATGCGTTTTTCCTTATATATGGGACCATTCTATCCTTCATTATACTGAAATTTTGAGCCAATTGTTCTGAAATATTACTGATAATAGGTCTACTGCAGATTGAATTTTTTGAAGTGAGCTTGCATTATACATCGGTATAATGTAAGGTTATTAGACACCCACAACCTGTGAAAATATGAAGAGAAAGAATTTTTTCTTAATTCACTGAAAAAAACTATTGTTGTTGATATAAATCAAGAAATATAGGTTTATAGCATTTATTCATATTATTCAATATCATTCGATAATGTTTTATTGAAAATGACAACTATATAGTGCCGATGAACTGACATCATACACAGTTGACGATGCCTATTAGATGCATTAGTACAAAAATTCATCAATATATATAGCATAGAAAGTTCACATCTAAACTTTACGATTTGTATTTAGGCAAGTGTTTGCCACGTAGAGTATGTAAAGTAAAGATAGACAGGCGCGATTCGATTTTTTTAAAATTTTCTATTCCTTAGTGTAAAATGACATGGTGAAAGCTATCGAGTGATTGTATAAATTACGTTGATAAGAATTCTTTAGCATAAATTATTGACCTACTACAATTTACTTGCTTCATAAAAAAAACAAGAATAATAAATTCTAGTTGAAAATTAGTTTTTCTCGCCATTTTTCATTTTTATATGTGTACATAACTACAATAAAGTATGAATACTCAAACAGCTAATCATGTAATAGTTGTTTCCCGATCTAAACACGTAATCATCAATACTCATTAATCGGAATGATCAAATCAAATATTTTGCTTTCTCATCTAGGCAAAACCGACTTTGAAAACAAAACCTAACGAAAATGTACAGGTACAATCGATTCCAGAAGCATGGATCACGCCAACTGAATATACCGCCCCTCAACCGATGTCATTACAATCAAAAAAGATACGAAACGGTGAATATCGAAAAATGCCATCAGGTTCTTCTTCGGTATCGGTCATCACTGATTGTGTCGAGCCATCATCAAAGAACAACGCTAAGTAAGTACATCCACTGGTTTTATACAAAATCATTTAGTAAAATTCTTGATGTACCATAGAAATATTAAGAATGTTAAAATTATGAAACCAAATACAACAAGTAGCAAAATGAAATATTCGAAAGTATTGCTTGTTGTTCTTGGTAGCGTCGCCATTCTTGGTTCTATGGGGGCGTTATCAATCGGTATTTACTCGCTGGTTACAAGATCTGCAACATCGACGAATAGCTCAACAACAAGTGAATATATAATGTTCTTTACTCATATATTTTTGTCTGAATTCGAGAATCGATGATAAAATATCATCTTCTTCAGATCAAATTAGTTTCGACTAGATATCGAGTTCTCAAAATGCAAACAAGTATTCACAGTTGTGACATAGAATAGATCGAGAGAAAATTAGTCCAAATTTAGCATACATAAAATATCTATAATCCAAGCCAAAACATATACTTTTCGACGCTATCAGACTAAAATGCTGAGAAAATTCTTCTTTTGCAACAATACTAAAATTATCTTTTGTACATGTCTACTCTATTGTATACTAATGATGCAAGTAGATATGACTAATCAAAACGAGTGCGTTATATATATATATATATATATATCTTGCTTTTGGACAAAGCATCAGATAAACCAAGCACTTGATTGATAATCTAATTATAAGTTAAAAATGATCAGCAAATTTTTCGGTTATTTTACTATTATTCTTTGAATAAATATTTATTTTATAGATACCTCTCTTGGACTACGCTGGTATACAACGGGATCCATTGTGGCAGGCTTAGGGGGAGTGCATGGTTCAGCGTCTAACCAATTATATAGTCCTATTAGCTTAGCATTGGGAGCATCCAATGAACTTTACGTCGCAGATTATAATAATAACAGAATTCAAAAGTGGGTAAGCGGTGGAGCCACTGGTTCAACTGTAGCTGGACAACCAGATGGAGTCAGTGGCTCCACACTTTTTCATTTGGCCCTACCCGCTGGTATTGTTCTCGATTCAAGCAACAATCTCTATGTATCAGACTCGGCCAATCATCGAGTTCAACTTTGGCTCAATGGTTCTTCCTCTGGAACAACTATTGCTGGCACTGGTAAGTAATCACCAGAGGAAAATATATCAGCATACAGCTGATCACTTCTTTTGTGAAACACGATATGAAAGGAGTGTTGAAGTATATAGGGTAGAAATTTGGACCCCCCTCCTCCCTCACACACAGGCTGTTACAGAGAAATTAAATAATCAGTTAGTTGGTTAATGAATTAATGAATCTCTCTGTAACGGTCTGTTGTGACTTCTAGAGACTCCATACATCATAACACAGACCACGACAGAGAAGCTCCACAAACCATCACAGAGCATGCTAAACGGATTCCCGGAAAGAAGTTTCATCGTGTTTCGCATTTTAATTCAACAGGGATTGCGCTAGCAGCTTTTTACTCTCACTTTTGGACTTAGAAGAATTTGTTTCTTTTTATTCTGAAAGAATTATTAGCAAATATTAGATGCATGATTCAGCTTTTATCTCATAATGTAACATTAATAAGTATTTGCTGATTATATCAACTTGAAATCCCATTTCCACACGAGAGATTTCTTGTCCGTACTCAATAGTTTTGCATCGTTTTTTAGGCACCCTTGGTTCTTCGTTGGCTCAGCTGAACACTCCTCGTGGTCTTGCTCGTGATTCATCGACAGGCACACTCTACATTGCCGATTTTGGGAATCATCGAATTATGCGTTATGCATCAGGTGCATCGTCAGGTACTGTAGCTGCTGGTGGAAATGGAGCTGGAACACTTACTACACAACTATACTCACCTACAGGAGTCTATTTTGATTCATCATCAAATGGTCTATTCATCGTGAATGAGCCTGCCAGCACTGTTGTGCGTTGGGTGTTAGGTGCCACTGGTTGGACACTTGTTGCTGGGCACCCAGCTGGAGCTCCTGGTAGCACTTCAACAATGCTAAATGGCCCATACGGCCTCACATGTGATCCCATGGGTAACCTTTATGTGGCGGACACTTCAAATAGTCGTATACAATTTTTTCTAGCTGGTCAAGCAAATGCGACAACTATTGCAGGTGTCACAGGCACGGTGGGTGCCACTGGTGTGCTGTTGTATTTACCATATGCGGTGGCACTTGATTCTGAACTTAATTTGTATGTTGCAGACACAAGTAATCAACGTGTAGTAAAGTTTACGCGATACTAAAAGTACAATTGATTTAACATTAGCAGAAAAATTATTTTTTAATCTAGCTTTTCCCCATGGGAATGCTGCAGTTTATTTTGAAATTGATTTGTTGATCAAAATAAATTAAGAAATCTTTTAAGGGTGTCTACGTTGGTGAATACGCGAGTATGGATGTCAACTAAATTCGGATTCATAGCTTTTGTGTGTTTTATTGTTGCTTTGAGGAACTGGTGGATAAATGAGTATCGAGAAAAATATATTTTTTCCAACCTATATTCTTCACTCATACTAGCGCACATATATACCCATCCCTGTAATGGTATTAAGGACTTGAATACTGACAAAATGAAATTATTTCTATTTTTTGCGAATATTAACACATTTTTACCTCCACAATTATTTTAAGATGAACTTTCAAATACGTGTTTAGATCTTTATTGTGTTGCTGTATATATATATTATCAAGCACATCTAGTTCATATGGAAATATATGTGGCTATTGATCATGCCGATTTAGACAGCCACATTCACAAATCCAGCCAACACTAGACTTGAGATAAATTAACTGATTTAATTACCTTCTTACACATTAAAATTAAAATCTGAAATTCGAGTTTCTTTATTGATAAGGATAACGTTTTCTAAGAATCTACTCATTAGTACACTACGAAATCCAAGGGGAAAAAAGCTGATTGCAATCAAAGCAATCATTGGCAATCAAACCAATCTGGGCAGTCAAAAATTCAGCTTTTTCCCCCTTGGCAAAATCATTTCATTAATTATTTCTATTAACGAGATATGTAGCAGCTCATTTTCCGATTATAAATCTATTAGAATTTAGCTGAATGAATTGATAATTCTATCACAGTTATACCTAGGTGTGAAAACCGTATCCCGATATAACCAAGTCTATTTAATATTTGTCTTAAGTTCGAATAGCTTATCACACTATGGATAAGCATAATCTACGAATTAAGCAAATACAACAATAACTCATATCATAAGATTTCTAGTTTGAATGCTTATTTGATCTAGTCTTTGATAAGCTTATAAATGCTATAAGTTATAAAGAGAAGCCATATATACACATTAGAAATTCTTGGTGCTTCAACAGAAATCATGATGCTTTAATACGTTCTCAGAGGATGAAAAGAAAAACTGGTTCAATGGGGTGGGAGGGGGGGGGTATGATGTCTCATTCATAGAAAAGGTAGGACGATTGGTAAAATGCGATTCAGTTTTATAAATGAAGACTTGATTTATCATAAAAAATTACTGCTTTTGATCGTCTTCTCTCTATTTGACTACAAATTAAGCTTATAATACAACAGTTTAGAAAATACACATTAATTCTTCTCATTTTAATGACACACCCATAATAAACTAGTTGTTTTGAATACTTTTGCCATAGTAAGCAATATATCATGCGAGAAATCGAATAAAAATACTAAAGTAATAGGAAAACGATCTCATCTATGGCTATTATTTATTGTTGGGTGAAGTTCTGTTCTTGTGATGGCGTCACTTCAATCTCACACTTCACAAGGATTTTCCATTCAGAGAAGACTGGAAAATGGGCGTATATATAGTTACCACGATTTGAAAAAAGTAGTTTTCGATTTTTAATCACATTTACTAGGATAGATTACTTGCAAAGGTGCGAAATTTTATGTCATTATGAAACTTTTAGTTCGTTAGTTTTTCCAACATTTTTCTTTTTTCAAAGCACGATAGAATATCGTCGAAATTAAGGATTCACAATTTTAAAATAATCACACGGGATGACTTTTATGCAATGCATAATTAATATTCCTTAATATTCGACATAGATTTGATCCTGCAATAGGAAATAACCGCTAGTTAAAACTATTAGATACGTTTACAAATATGATCAGTATAATTTTTGCCGATTCACTCATGGATGACCGATTTAGAGGCTCGAATGGTAAACGTCGGAACATTGATTGTTGTGTGATGTTGTATTCTTCTTGTTATCATCGGTAGTTTGTTGATTCATTTCGTCCATAATGATGAAACTCCGCAGATGAGTGTTAAACGTGAAAGCTAAAGCGTTCCGAATTTATAATAAATCATGTCTTGTCTCTTCAACCAATATAGGAGAGTGGAATAATTGTAACGAACTGATTGATGTAAACATAAGTTCTACTTTTTACGTTTATGTATTCTGCAAGCATGGCATTAATAACAGAGAATGTAAATTCGCTTGAGTAACGGTTGCAAGAATTATTTATCCAATTCTTGTATTGATTGTAGGGAATTATTTCAGTACACATCGTAACCTAAGTGTGATGTTAAACAGAATAAAATAATGACTTAATCAGAATAGATTCAATCTATAAAAACAGATCAAACGAGTAAATATACGTAAACCAGAATCTATTCTTGACTTTGAATTAACATTCGATTTGTTCATGTCGATGGTGGTATCATTCAAATATTTTAAAATATAGTCCCAATCAAATAATCATCCCGACATCAAGATTTCAACAAAAGAAATATCACTTCGATTGTTTTAACTTAACTATTTTTATGTCACGATTGAGAAAATACAATTCTGTTATAACTATTACAATCCAACAAGAAATAGAACCTCAACATGAAACATACAGAAATTCTTCAGGAGCACATGGCCATTCATGGAATCAATAGAAAACATGAACGTTTGTACTATTTTCTGTGCGAACAAAGGAATAGTAAAAAAAAGCAAAAGTTATTATGCTTGTATATCGTATGGTAAAGAAATTCTTTTGAATACGATTTATATCTTTTGCACTGCGAAACTTTAAAATACTCAAACGTATAACGAAAAAGACAGATTTCAGTTAGAATTTGAAGAATGAAAAAAATATGTGTCACGACCATTTGAGAAATTAACTTGAACATGTGACTTAAACAATTCGAATATATCGAATAAAGAATGATACTGTCGACACAAATCCCTGGATATGATTCTCTTTCTTTTTTTCTTTCTCCTTCTCGATCACTAGACATCACTGTCAATCAAATCAGTAATATCCTTTCCAACCCTGTAGCGGGCACGTTTATCCATTGTAATGAATTCTACCATATCCATGTTGCGCTATAATTTTGTTGTACTAGAGTTGACGGCTATAGTGTTGGCGATGATTGCTATTTCAACTTGGTAAGTTTTTATCGTATTAGTATTTTTAAATGTTCTATTTCTATTTTCTATTAATTCAAGTTCATGGGAGAAAACTACATTAAAAAATTATGAAGCTGTTCAAGTTATTTATCATTCACCGTTATTAACAGCACTTGCAACTTATGATAATGTAAAGATCAATTATGAAAATGCCAGTGGTTATGTTTTTAAGATTAATACAGGATTAATGGATATCTGTACGTATCTCCGTCAACCAAATCATAGATCATTTGGACCTGGCCATTGTAAACAATCCATTGCTCGACCGTCTATTGGTAATTGAATTTTTTGTCTTGCAAATAAAAAGCTCTATCTTTTCATTTAGGTCTTGCTATTGTTGGTGTAATATTTCTTATTATAGGAACAGTTTGTACTGGTAAAAATGACATTTTGTTTTCAATTTATTTTTTAATAGATTTTGCTTTTTAATAGGTTTCGCTGACGAAGAAAAGTGTTATGACCGTCAAGCAAATTTGTTATCCTATTGTTCAGCAATATTTGTTGCGTTAGGTGGTCTACTGCTGTTTACTTCTCATTGGACGTTTTCAATGAGTTCTGAATTACAACTTCCGACGGTATATGTTCAATATGGATTTTCTACTTATTTAATGGTTATAGCAGCTCTCATCAGTTTACTTTCAATGAGTCTTGTTCTTTGGCGAATGGTGAGTATTGAGTTTTTGCCGGTGATAAAATTTCAAAAACATGATTTATTTCAAAAACAGTATCTACGCAGGGTTTATGGCAATCATCGATTAAAAGTGAATTCTACTAAAAGACGTGTATCGAAAAAGTCCAATCGTCGTCGTTGTTAATGACTGAATGATTTCTTCATTGTTTTAAACTTATTATTTATTGATTATTATAATTTTTGAATTTTTATTCATTACAGGCTATTCTTTATTTGTATTATATTTGAGTTTTGTTTTTGCGAAATTAACTTGTGTCGATAAACTAGAATATGAAGATTTTGTAATAAATATGATATAATTATTTTTGTTTTGCTTTATTTATATGGAAATAGACTATTAAAAGAATCGACTGACTTCCTCAATAATGATAAAATAATTTTCAGACGAATTAAAATGATCAACGTTATCCATCATGTAGGGGAAATTCGTTGCTCGCTAAATTGAACTAAGCTATTATCATTTTACTATATGCAATTATATTAAATCAGCGACGCTAAAGAAGACATAATATCAAAATCGATCCATAAGATTTCTCTAGTACATGCACATAGAATATTATGAAAAAGATCAATTTAAAAAAAAAAACCTTTTCTGAATAAATTCAGTCGAACACCATATTTTTCTCAATTGAATTTTAAAAAAAATGTGATTTTTGGACCATGTACTTCAACATTATATTATATTAAGTATATAGTGAATTATAGAAACAGACATGCGTAGTGGAATAAATACGTTTTGCATGTGATATTTTAGAAGTAAGAGCAAATGACAAGTATATATTTTTCAAGCTATTGAAACAAATAAATTACAGGGTGTCGGCAAATTATAAAACACTCCATATTAGATGTGTCTACAAGTCATTGTTTTGATTTCAACAAGCGGCGTTACTGATGTGTTGATTATACGTTAATGCATGCATGATCTTCTATCTATATCTATCTTTGTCTATTATTATAGTTTTGTAAAATCTTATAAAAACCGAAAAACTGCTATCCGAAAATTATAAGACACTTCATCAAAGGATCAAGTTGTAAACAGTCAGACATTGGCCTTTTCAATATTTACACTATTCAAGTGTGAGTCTTCTTAGTGTAATATTTCGCAAGAATTATAACATTCGACATAAAACTAGACGAAATATAATCTACATAGTCATGCGAGATAGTTACGTTATACACTGATCAAGCGTAGTAGTAGCATAATCAAAATGTATAGGATATGTGTTTTGTGTGTGGAAGATCTTACTTGGATGGAGTAACATTGTTTCAAGGACTATCGATGATAAAACAAATCTCGGCTTACTGCATTTCGAATTTCATGGTTTTTGTGAAATTCAAGAAAATTCACATCAGGAACTATGTGATTAATCGATGGGCTAAATAGTGAGTGTTTCTTACAATTTTCAGCTGAAACTTCCACATCTCATCAAAAAAAAATCCTAAATGTCGATTACAATTATTGTTCGTGGGAACGCAATTTATTGCCAATTAACATAATATCTCTGTGATTAGCCCCTGATAGATTTTGCTCAAATTATGAAGTCCATATTAAAAAACTTTTGAATAAAAAAAAGAATATTTTTACTGGACTAATTTATTCAAACACCAGGATTGTTTATATATATAATTATATATACATTTATTTCAACATTATATTACAATAAGAATACAATACACCATAGAAATAGGCATATGTAGAAGAATATATTTTACATGAGATACTTTAGAAGGAAGAACAGGTGACAAGTATATATATGGTTTTTTTTCAAGCTATTAAAGCAAAGGAATTTCTTGTTTTAATGATGTAAACGTGACATTCTTTTCCATATTTGAAAGAACATAAACAATGAAGTATAAGAAATAAATGCATGGTACATTAACTTGGCGCGGATAGATACAAAGTGCAATAGATTTGAAAAAATATCCAAAATAACTTTGAAACAATGCCTCGCTTTACACTAGACATATCAAAGTATCCACTGTTAATTTCAAGTAGAGACCATCGATTAGTACAGCTTGCATATTAGTAATGTTTCATATACTTTTCTGTAATGTTACGCTGTAATAGGGTGCAAAAAAAGATGCTTTCGTTTACTCATAGCTGATGAGGATTGCTGTCGAAATTGTCGCTTTCGTTGAAAATAACTTTTGAAAATTTGTTGAATAAAAAACATTTGATGCTTGATTAACATTTGAACCACATCTCGGTTTTTGATCGTATTTTGAACAGCATGGCACTCGTAGAGATCGTCGAAAATTCTTATTCAACCAACTATATATAAAAGGATTATAGCAACAACTGCTAATAGCAATCCAGTAGAATATACAATATGTTGTGGATGCATTACATTTTCTTTTGTTTAACGGATGAAACATTGATTTACGACTCGGTAAATAAAAGTCTTTTAAATTCATGATTTGAATCGGCAGCCAACAAATTGCAAAAACCAGTAAAAGAATAATTAACATTTTCATGGTTCGTTTCTTTGATTCGCTAAACAGCGTTTTACTAGAATTTCCGACAGATGGCCTTCCCGAAATGGTACGCACACATAAAATATACAGGAAAGCTGTTATCAATAATGGAATGAAATAAAAATAAACAGCCGCTATGGTTACACGTATTTTACGAAATAGAAAACTGGTGTGTGGCAGTAGGGTATCAAATAAAATTCGACAACCGATTAGTTCTTGCGATGATTGAAAATATTCTGAGACCTTCATGCACCGGAGACATGAAATGGCATAGAGCAGTGCTAACAGCCATACGACTAAAAGTGAATATTTCGGTTCGAAACGTTTATTTGATGATTGAAGTGGATAATGTATTAATAGATAACGATCTATTGCAATGACGACCATGGTTAATATTGATACATTGTACGAAAGAATTTGTATGGATTTAAATATTACGCATAGAAATGAGCAAATTTTAAAATTTTCCAATAAATAATATGAACAAAAGAGAAATTGTAAAGGAATTGTTGTAGCTGATAATAGATCGGTTAATGCTAAATGAGCCAGGTAGGTTGACGTAATAGTTTTTGATCGTCCAGAGCATTTCTTTCGTTGATAGAAAATCACTTTGAGCACTAATAGATTTCCAATAACACCAATAACAAACGTCAATGAATATAAAGTCAATATAGAACCGTCTAATACAATATGATCAATAATGCTCGTATTCGTGGCAGCGTTCGGCATATTTGTTTTGCCACTATACTCTGAATATAATGTGGATTTTAATTAACTTTTGTATACAGGAATTGTGACTCAGATAATGGGAAAAGATAGAAATATATTGAATAATTTGTCAATGAATAAGAAATGATGATTGTGCCAATGGAATAGCCGCCTAGTACAATATGTTAAATAAAGAGCATCGATATGTCATCTATCTCTCACGAGTTTTTATATAGTCACTCATACACGTGATCCAGAAAACAAGTAGGCAGAAGAAAACACAGCTAGTCAGTTGCCTCATTAATTTTTATGACACAACTCAGAGGACGACTTTTGCACCTACATGAGAGAAATAGATATTTCATCATCTACATCCACTACATTACAATTAAGTGTGTTGATTCTATTTTTAGAGATGATAGTCGACCTATACAAAGGTCTTTTTTTCATGAGGTAATTATTAACAAAACAGAAAGTGCCTTTACTCACGATTACTATTAGCTTCAATAAAAAGAACCTGACACATTTTTTTAGTTTGAACCAAACTTCTTGTACACTATATATTCACTTGTCAGTACTATTCATTCATATGATCAATATGATTTTATATCGTAGCATTTCGCACAAGCCGGAACGTATGGCTGATAGGATAAAAAGAAAAAGTTGATCCGATGTGTCATACAGTAAAAAGATATTTACATTCCTCGTATACGATGGATGTGTTCTATCTGTTCTCTTTGACGTTTTGTTATATTAAATACATTTATTTCATAGGATTGAAGTTGAGATATGTGACGAAAATTGCAATTCATTACTTGAGGTTTAAAACCAAACAAACCATAGTTTTCTCGTGTTCTCTCAATGATTCAAATAGGTTTGACAGCGTTGCTACATTCAAAATCAATGGATTGAATAAAAGAATAAATGATTCTTTTTTTAAAAATATAAAAAATAAATGCTCATCTAGAATACACTATGTAGGAGCCAGAAATAAAAGAAAATTGAAGTCTTGTATTTATTTATATGTAATTAAATACTCAGCATACGCTTGTGCATCATGGTAGGTAACGAAAATATGATTTCCATCTGTTGTTGAGTCGAAGCCCAGAGGTCGAGTTTTCATTGAACTATTTCCTTGGATTGTTTTTCCAATCAGAACACGAGCTACAAACATGAATCGTTCTCCTTTAGAATTCGCTTTAGCAAAGCCATGACTATAAGCTGCATTCGATGAAAAATAAACACCAACACCATATGCTGTACCTGAAACGAATCTATCTCGATTAGGAAATATCAAATGTGATAACAATACCATTAACACCAGCAAAACTTCTATTAAAACAGTCTTCCATAATTGCAATCGTTGCACTTTCAGGACAACCATGATATAGTTGTTTTTCAGTATTCTCATTTAATCGTTTATAAAAATCTCTTGAATGTGCCAAATATTGCATAAACCATCGTTCATTCTGAATACGTTCAATATTGATAATTTCACGATACTTATTTCCCATTGACTGATGAAAACCGTGTTTAATCATTTTGTATTCGTTTGTTTTGGGCAATACACTGAACCGTATGTTATTTTCATCATCTCTTTCCCATGTTGTTGGGACTTGAAAATCGATGGGTTCTTTATTTAATGAGAGAAGTTGCTTACAAAATTCATCGTAAACGTCGCGTAGATTAGGTTGAACGATAAATTTAACGTGCCATGCTAACCTTCTCGATTGCATTTGTTGTTTCATTTCTCTAATCATTGTTTTAACAACAATATCAACAGCACAACTGTGTTCGCCACATCCAATAGCCGGAAAAGCGATCGAAGTAAAACCATGTGAAATCGTATTTTGAATAACATTCCAGATGAGATCGACGATTGACTGTCGCAGAATGTCCGGATTTTTGTTTGGCTCCCATTTCAGAAAAAATATTTTTTGACATTCTAAATTGCCTCCTGGAGTCGTAATAATTATTGAATTTGGATTGTCTCTATAGGCATCATTATAAGCATTCTCGACTTGTGTCCCTGCAGCATCGATTAAAGCTAATCTTAAATTTTCAGATGATGAACTTCCAATAATAACATGAGCCTATGATTCGAAAAAATAAAAAATCTACTACTTTGAATTGATAAGTAAATATGTTTACATTTTGTTTTGTAATATCTCCTTTTATAATTTCTAGTGTAGCTTCGCCTACTTTTATTAACATTCGTTTCGGTGTTGAGGCTTCTAATTTTTGTCCGTCTGAACCAATTTGCTGTAGAAATTCATCATAAACTTCTGGTCTATCTTTTTGAATAACAAATGAAATCATCATTGGATGGTTAATTAATTCTTTTTCAACTTGTTTAACAAATGTTTGTGCTACGAGACTAGCTGAACATCCGTAGTGACCACAACCAATCGCTGGAAATGCGATACTTTTATAATTTTCACTGGCTGCTGTTTCTATTACATTGGAAACTAAGTGTTGAATAGATCGACAAAGTAGCTTAGGATTATCGTTTGGTTGCCAATCAACAAAATAAACTGCTTTTGATGTAATTTTGCCATCTGTCGGGATACTAATAACTGGCTGGTGTGCATTTTGCTTGTGCCTGGCATTGTAAGCAATTCGTAAAGATTTTCCACCCACATCCATAACGCTTTCAAATAAATATTGTGACGACGAACTTATGACAATAACATCCGTCTAAACTAAGTTCAACCTACATATATTCTTTACAAAATTCACCTTACTTTTTCTTCCAGCAGATTACCCTGGATAACATTTATAAATTTATTCGAACCATATTCCTTCATTACTGGCTGTGAAAAGAAAACAAATGATTCTTCAAATTCAAAAAAAAAAAATTCGAACGTAACTTGATCATTTTCATCTAACAAACGAGACGAATTTTCTATAGGCAATCTATGGAATATGAGAAGCTGTTAAAAATTTGTAATATAGATTTCCTGTTGATTAATCTTTAAGACATATATAAGTTATAGTTAAAATTATACGTAGATAGATTTGATTTCTAGTCAGAAACAAAACCACAAGTTAAGTTTCGTTTTTTTTTATAAAGCATCCATACATTTTTTTTAAATATTAAAAAATCATGTTCAGAACTATTTCTATTAATTCGCAATTCTATAAATTAAGTTAATACATGCATTGATAATTACTTTGAGATCTTATTTTTTATGGAAGGTCAAAATCAGATTACTTCAGTAGCTTTGAGCGCTGAAAGACTCTTGCTTGTTTTGGTCAAAGCTTGCTTACATAAATTAGCTTCGTATTGATTATGTTGATGAACTCTATAACTCCCTAGAGTCTGTTACGCTCTAAGTACAGTTCACCCTATCGTTTTCTGAATCTTCTAAAAGTTCTGTTTAATTTTGACTGAAAAATCTCAACTGAGGACGAATGATTCAAATTCAAACCTTATCTGAAAGATCCAAAATATCATCATTTAAAATATTATCGCTTTTTAGACTATATTGATCGATTTCATCACTGGGAATCAAATTATCGCGTTTTGCTTGTTTTACATATGAAGTAGTAAGTAATGTTATATCAGTAGTAGCTGATAATTTAGAATTATTAGTCAATGGTAATTTCGTAGCACAGGACACGAATTTTGGGACCCATCTTAAGAAACCCCCAACTGTATCTTGTTGATTATTGAAAATAAAATTTTCGAGATCGAATGTTATTTGTTCATTATTGATGAAATCCAAATTAATAGTGATATATTTTCGTCGATAATTCATTGCTCTTTCCAATAAGAAATTTTTTTTCTTATCCATATTGTACCATGAATTTAACCGTATTTTAGTTGGTTTCATATCTAATATTTCGATTGTAGGCGAAGGCTTTATTTCGCCGGTTGGGTGTTTGATGAACAAGATTTGCCATTGTGAATAACAACGGAAGTTAAGGAGAGATGAGCCTCTACAACGAACCCATGCCGAATTCTCTGGTTGATCATTTTTTCGTTTGAGTAAAAACTGTATTATCGAGATTTTTTGAGAATCTCGAGATGCTTTCAAATCGATTTCAGTAATAAGTATTTTATCAGAATCTACTATTAAAGATTGTTGAAGCCGCGATGATGCATCTGGTGAAAACGTAAACCATCGGTTATCAGTCGTTGGTTTATATTCCCAAAAACAATCAATGATATATTCTTGTTTGCGTTCAATTTCTTCAAGAATGCTTCTTTTTGGAATAATATCTGAACCCCTTGAATAAGTAGAAAGAAGAAAGTCGGCAAAAAACTTTTGAATATTAGGTTTTGTTAGTCCATTGTCAATTGGAGTTTCACTTATAGCATTGGTTATAAAATAATCAGCTCCATGTTGAATTAAATATTTCACAATTTGTAAATGTCCCTGATAGCAAGCTGCATGTAATGCTGTCGAGCCAACAGCCGCGTTTGCTGATGACTTTTTAGATCTTTCAGAATAATCTTCGTTCTGTACGTTCACAGAACATTTGCCAATTTCAACAAGATATTTTACTAAATTAATATGATTGTTTCGTGCTACAGAATATAATAGAGTTGTTCCATAAAAACTAGGTTTATCTATTAATGTTGGATATTTTTCAATAAAATCTTTTACAATCGACTCATTCCCATTCCATGCAGCTTGATAAGCATCAATTAAAGCTAAAATATCCTGCAAATCATGCAGTAAACGATCTACGGTTTCTCTGGTAAACTTCGTAGAAAAAACTTGGTCTTCAGCGTCATAATTATATCTATTTAATATGTCCGAAAGATAGTTTCTACATTGAGAAGATAAAGATGAATTGGCCTTCTCAATGAATGTTTTTTCTATTGTGTTTTGAAGATCATTTAATAGTTGTTGTTCATTAGCTTTTTTTCCGAAGCTACTAATGTTAGCAGAAATAACGGTGACCATTAATTGTATACATTGTTTTAAACTTTGCACATCGTTATTCTCGCTTGCCATTTGTCGAAAATTTCTAAAAAAAAAAGCTAATCTTTTTTATTTTAACGAAATTTTTTGTCGCAAAAAGAAAAGAAGCAAGCAGTCTGCTATGTGATACAACGCCAAAGACTTTTCTCTCTACGCAAAAATATAATAATATTTACTTACGACTTCTTTTTTGTTTTGTGATTATTTTGGCGGAGAAGAAAAATAGACTGGGTAGTAGAAGAAAAAAATTATTTTACGTATTTAAATCTAAATAAATTACTGAAATTTTCACAGAACAAAAAATCATGTTTGACGAGTATTTGCTCACTCACCCTTTGAAAAAACAAGTTTTTTTCGACAACTAATATGTCAAGCAATTCGTGTACATTTCATAAGTAAGCATTTTTTATACTGTTCTGCTATAAATCAATATTAATAAAATAAAGACAAATCCATTCATTTTTTTTTCATTCCTTTCGCACATGGAGTATAAACAACACATGGCTTGCTTAAGAGGAAAAAAAACATGAAGAAAAAAAAATGTGTGTGCAGAAAGTCGATCAATAATGGGATAGCGAATCAAATAAAGGTTTTCAATAAGAAGTAAAGATGGTTTCCGTTGTTTTATGTGGTTTCATTTCATTATATTGAAACTGCCGATTGATATCATTGTTCGAAAAATAGCATTCAATAATCATATTTTATTTTTCTATGCTATGAAGTTCGATCACTTTTGAAAAATTAAGAAATATTCAAACAATTCGATATTTAAAAAGAATAAGCTACTGAAAAACTTGATTATATTTAGTTGTAGGCTAATTATTACGTTTAAAAAAATGTAAACTCCATCAAAAGATATATTACGCTAACGAGGAAGGGTCACCATCACCAAGTGTTCAATCGCTTTTCCCATGTGAAAAAAAATAGGGGTAAAATCAGATTAAAATCGATTACCGTTTTGATTAAAAATTAATTATAATCATACACCTTTTAATCGATTATAATCAGAAAAAACAGTTATTCCGCTGTTCTAATCGATTATTATCGATTAAGACTCATTGTAATCAATTCCTAATCAGTTAGTAATCGATGAAAAGGTGTATGATTATAATCGATTTTAAATTGATTCAGAATCGATTTTAATTAGCTGAAATCGGTTATAATCGAAGCAACGGTTGTTTCCAAATGCCACTGATTTCAACCAACTTCAGTTGATTTTTTCTGTTTCTAATCGACTAAAAATCAGCAAACAGGCGATTCAAACGAATTGTAATCCTTTGAGATCGATATTAGACACATAACAACATACCATCGATGACCTCCACTTATGCCGACTCACAACGAGAGACAGTAGAGTTCTTTTTACTTTTCAGAAAGCATGTTCTCAAGATTTCATCAGGATTCACTGAGTAACATCATTCAGAATTTTTACTTACGCAACAAAAAATACTTCTGCTTCCTTATTATTTACTAAACGAACTGATAATACTCCTCTCCAAGACAAAGGAACAAGTCAATCGAAACAGTCGTTATCAAAACGAAAAACAGGTCTGACATATTCCATTTGAATAAATGGAAAAAACCAAAAAAAAGCAACCGCTATCAAAACGAAAAACAAGTTTGAAGATATTCCAAGTGAATAAATGGAACAGAACGAAAAACAAGTCTGACATATTCCACTTGAATAGACGGAAAAAAACGAGCTTGAAGATATTCGATGTGAATAGGGGCGACCCTTTATCTTTATTTTCCTTTATACTAAAGGATAAAGATAAATGAATAATTTATCTTGAGAAAGTAAATGATAAAGGACTCATTTATCTTTAGAAAATAAAGCAAAACCAAAGGAATAAATCATTTTTATTTTCAAGCGATAATCGGGTGGAAAGTATTCTAGAATTGTAGAACCCGTATTTGTGAATATTCTTATCACTGAGTCGATGTATTTTGACTGAAAACAGGGATCCCTGAAGTGAAATCAATTGGTACTGCTTTACTAGTTTTTAGGGGATATCAGTTGGAAAAATATAGATTATATTAAAACTAATAGCATATTCTGAATCGGGATTAAAAACGGAACAAATCTATGTGCCTTTCGGTTATATTTTAGATTGCTACTAGTTTTAATATAATCTATATTTTTCTAACTGAAATCCCCTAAATACTAGGGGTGCACAGCTCACGCTCATTTTGAAATGAGCGCGAATGAGTGATCGTGAGCATGAGGGTTTTCAGTTGTCAATAACCAAAGCTGTAGTTAATTTTACTTCTTTATAACTAGTGCTACGAACCTCAAAATCTCTCGTACTCATTCAACCCCCATAGCTGGTTGTCACTGATGACCACTCACTAAAATGAGTCTGAGCTGTACATCCCTACTAAATACTAGTAAAGTAGTACTAGTTGATTTCATTTCAGAGATCCCTGTTTTCAGCCAAAATACATCGACTCAGTGATAAAAATATTCACAAATACGAGTTCTACAATTCTAGAATACTTTCCACCCGATTATCGCTTGAAAATAAAAATCATTTATTCCTTTAGTTTTGTTTTATTTTCTAAAGATAAATGAGTCCTTTATCATTTATCTTTAGAAAATAAATTATGATTCTTTTTCAATCATTTCCCATTATTTTCTAAATGTAAATGATCCATCTATCTGTAAAAACTCAATTATAGATGCGTTTTCAATCATTTACCTTTATTTTTTAAAGATAAAAGATTCATTTATCTTTATCCTTTAGTATAAAGGAAAATAAAGATAAAGGGTCACCCCTAAATCACTTCAGGGCGGTTCCCTCGTGAGTTGTATATTAAAAGGAATCTCATATTATAACTCAGGGTTATGAAGATTTGTGCAATCAATTATTTTAATTATTGCCATCGCTACTCTGCTGTATACGATCGATTGTCCCTTATCTACGTCATCTAATGAGTAGATATTGTATTCCCGGTTCGCCCCTAGTTGGGCCAACTATTGATCAGAAATACAGTCTAGAAACAATATGTTTATTGTTGCATTTAAAGCAGGCTGCAACGCAAGCTCTTTGCTAGAAAGTTGTCCGTGAGTTTATGTGAAACCAACAAGATTAGGGAAATAGAAATACGAGTTTCAGTGTTATTTACATAATCGATTTTTGGATGCTCTTCGTATATGTTGTTGATATCTCTATATTAGTGAAACAAATATTTCAATCAGCATTTTGCAAAGTATTTTGTTCTGGCAACTTTCCTATTTTTTATTGAATGCTATTGGTTAACAATTTTTTTATCTTCCTATTTATTAATTTATTAGTAGTAGGAGTCTATTTTAATCGAATCTAATCTCAATGATTATAATCGATTCAAGATCTGAATCGATTTTCGTATTATAATCGGGGGAAAATAATAAAATGCTAATGAAAATCGATTATTACTCAAAATCGATTATAATTGATTAATAAAAAATCATAGACAATCGATTATAGTCCCTTTAATCGATTTTATGCCATTAAAATTAAAAGAATCGATTATAATTGATGAAAAATCTTTGATTCCTAACCCGTACTGAAAAAAAATCCATTGAAATCGTCAATTTAATCGAAATAAATCATAATTGCTAGATTTTCATCAATTATTTGAGGTTCGAATCGATTATAATCAGGAATATGTTGATTTTTCGCGTAATTTTTTTTACATGGGTTATGTTGAAACTACTTAGATTAATTTATTTGTTTCATTAAATCTGCTACTTCATTTGAAAGATGTACAATAAAAATTTCACAATACCAGTGTCTAACCATAGGAATAGTAGAAAGGTCTGAAACGTTCACAAGAAGTTGTTCGCCTTAGCGAGCCTTTCTATGAAAAGTTTCAAATCAAAATTCGAACATCAGTTTTTTTTATGTCCCTGCGGGGGGGGGGGGGAGAAGGCACTCAAAAAAGCTGATACCCTAGAAATGGCCTAGTTTCGTCACAATAAGCTATCCGCCCAGCATGCTTTTAGTGTATTCATAACTCATCGGAAGCTACATAATGTAAGTAGTTTCAACGCAAAAGCGATTGAACACTTGGTGACCCTCCCTCGTAAGTTTAGTTTAAAAGTTTTTCTAATTTTATGATATCAACAAAGTTCTATCGAAGTACTTGTAAACTATGTTTCATCTATAGATTTTTAAATTCTGAAATGAATATCTACGTCAACAGAGGTTCCATATAAATTGCAACACTATTCATTTCATGGCATTCGATTATAGAAACTTTCGAGAGCGAAAAGTAAATCTCATCTACTCTGTGTATTAATAGTAGCATAGTGATACTTTTATAAAACTCGATTTTATAGTCGGATCGGTAGTTTTAATGTCAAGATTTTTTTATATGTGAAGCAAGAAAATAGAATAAAGCAGACCACATGAAGATGTGCACTGTTCAGTAGTAAAAAGCATATAGTACCTTTGAATTTAGTTTATTCTATTGGATTCATAGTGATACAAGAACCGTTTATATATATATGTATTTACTAAGAGTCTGAATTCAAGCTGATGTGAAGAAATGAATCATATCATAATCGTGACAGTTAGTCATTGATGACAATAGATGCACGATGTAATCTTTTTTTTCGATATCTTTTCTACTATATAAACTGTCGAGTAGTTGTGCTTGCTGACTTATTTTTCTCTTTTAAAATTTCTCATAGTTTAGAGAATAAAATGTTACCTACGTCTTCTTCTTCGACTACAGCAGGAAATACTACCGACGATTGCGCGATATGTCTTAGTGCTCTTGCACGTGGCACTCCTCTATTGACATTGTCTTGCAATCATAAATTTCATTTGCAATGTTTAGCATCCAATATCAAAGCAACAAATAAAGAATGTCCACTATGTCGAGCTACCATTGAGGAGTCTATTGTTCAGTTACTAGCAGGCTCTACTGGACCTGCACCGCAACTACTACAACAACCGCGCATAGCGCAAAATCAATTACCACCAATTATTGTAAGTAGTTGTATGCATCTTCGCTATTCTACACATAAGCAAGTATACGTTGATAATATCATTTAGGTTGTCCCTTCGGTTGAAGATCCAGTCGATGAAAATGTTGTACAAGCCCATTGGGATCGTCTCTCGTCTGCTCGTCAAATTGCTTCAACTTCACGCAATGCTACTGGCAATCCTTCATTAATAACTACATCAACGACATTCGAATATCGAGCTCGACTTTCGCATGAAGAATCGAATATTTTCGGTCTTGTCACTTTACAAGCACCAGACAGCGTCTCATCAACAGAACTCGATACTTTATTGTCGTCTCGTGTTCCAATAGATCTAGTCTGCGTTGTCGATCAAAGTTCATCTATGTCAGGTGACAAGATAACTTTATTGAAACAAACCTTAGTCTACATTGTCGAACAAATGAACGAATTTGATCGTCTAGCGATCATTTCATTCAGTACACAGGCATTTGATCGTTCACATGGTCTCAAAAGAATGAATCAACTAAAGTAAGTCTAGAAAAGAAGCTCTTAAATCAAATATTTTTCTATTTGGACATCGTAGAAATTTCTTTAGACAGATGCTATTTTTAAAGTAACATTTTAATTGCATGACTTTCTTCAATCATTTTTTAGCAAACAAATCTTGACTCATGCTATCAATACTGACATTATTAGCCGAGGTGGTACGTATATTGGAAGTGGCTTGCAGATGGGCATACGTTTATTGGCTGATCGTCAAACAAAAAATTCGTTGAGCGCTATATTTCTGTTGACGGATGGTCAAGATAATCACTGTCATGATTACACAGAGTTGATGGAAACTTTACCCAACGTTGTTCAATGTCATACGTTCGGTTACGGGCCGGATCATACTGCATCATTACTAGTGCGGTTAGCCGAACAAGGCAATGGTGGTACATTCACTTATATCGTAAGTTAAGCGTAGTTATTAAATTTTCAAACTAGCAACATCCCAATGAATCTGCTTTTTTTACTAGGATCAAGAACAAGCAATAGGTCCTGCCTTTGCAATGGGTCTGGGTGGTTTATTTACATGTGTTGCGCAGCAAGTTCGCATTAATATGGAATTCATTGGTGACTATAAGATCACTCATTTTCATGGAAAATATAAATATGAACCTCAACAATTACCGTCAACAAAACTTACTATTTATTTACATGATTTGAATGCAGAAGAAAAGCGAAATCTTGTTTTTCAGTTACATATACCTAAACTAAAAAATAAAGAACAAAGTATCGAAACGGATAGTCAACAGCCAATGTCATTGACTCGATCTTCTGAAGAAATTCAACTATTTGAAAATCAAATCATTGGTAAAGTATCAACTGTAATTACTTTCTATTCATTTTTTTCTCTTTCTACACAGGTAATGTGACAGTGACATACATAGATCTAAATACTGGTCTTAAAATCACCACAGATCCAGTTTCTTTCAATTTAGTTCGGCGTTCTCATCTCGGATATGATCTTCTTCAAGTCAATAGTGTGCTTGATATTCAACGAAATCGAGTAGAAACTACACGTGCGCTTGAGCAAGCCATGGCCGAACATGATTATCGACAATCGCGTGCTATTCTACAAGCTCAAGTCGACAAGATCAAGGCTAGTGTATCTGCGAACGATCCATTCTGTCAAAATCTAATTAAAGATCTTGAATATCGCTATCCAACAGAAAGTGCCTATCGATCATCACAATACAATACTTATATATGCCATACGATGGAGCGAGGTACATATACGTCGCCAACTAATATAAGCTCACTTCAATATGCTAATCAGCGCCAAGTTAAAATGGCTTTTGATGTCAAAAATAGGAAAACTTAACAAAAATCTACAATAGCCAATATAACTTTGGCATTTATAATTTTTTCTAAAATTAAAATAATCTAATTGTCACATCTAGTAAATGGTATGATGTACTTTGAAATTATCAGACTACTTGCTTAGATGATTAATGATTATACCGCTTTAAGTTGATTTGTTTGGATTAGTCAAGAGGTTATATGAATTTCTTCGCAAGCCCATCATTTTGTTGTTTTCATTGATGTTAAAGTTAAAACCGGAACTCGAGTCTCAAGGTTGATACTTGTATGAATTCTTGACTCATAGTGGGCACACTGAGTAACGAAACATCGTCCTCGAGCACTTCAACTCTTAATCATGATTGTCAACTTTAATCGAAGCTACAGCTAGTAGTTGTCGATCAAAAGTATGTTTTATCGTTCTTTGTGAAATGTAATTCGGACTATTTTCGATATTCTCTATCATACGAACTAGAAAATATTCACCGTCAATCTAGAGAAAAGTGATTTGATTTCCGTTTCCATTGGTTAATTGTCTATATACATGCACAGCTAGGCCTAGCAGTTCAGCAACATAATTCATTAAGAAACATACCGATGCATGTATTCTATGTGCGCATACCTTTGAAAAGTTTTCAATTTATATAACTACGTTTTTTGTGAAGATTTATCGTACATCCATATTTACCCAATATACATTTAGATAAAGTGTGTATCGAGATAAATAATTCCCTTGGGTCGATTTGAAAACACTTTATCAAATGACAAATATTCATGTTGTGAGGATATTGATTATGTACTGAACTCTTTAATATTAATAAATGAGTTACAAGTAAATAGAATTCAGATAATGTAAATTATTTACTTTTTACTCATTTCTTCTAGATACCGCTATAGAATACAAAATAGATATAGCACGAGCATCATGAGACTTATGAATGATACTAATCCTCGTAATTCGAGACTTTTGATCAGCTACTGTAAAAGTTATTTTTCATCAATCTTAAAATAGATCGCTTGGAATACAAAGATGTATCTATCTACTTTCAGGTCAATTTCATCATAATTGTCACGTCCTTTTTTTTGTGGGCAAACATAGGTATATTAAATTCTCTTCCTACATTGCAACACAGATAGCAACTGCTTCTAGCCGTAGATGAATCATCATGGAAGACCAAACAAAACCTATTTGCTTTGCATACCATCTCTTCAGGGTTTTTTTCGTGGAAGAAAAATTGTGTTGACACAAGGGATACTTGAAAAATTCTCTTCATTCTGAATGAAGGAGTCTGATAGGTGATAGGAGACTGATGTATGTTGTCGACTACTGCTAGCCAGTTTTCTTCCAACTTCCAAAAACAAAATAAGAAGACTCATGCTCGAATGTGGCGCACTTTCATTGGTATTTGCCAGAAGAATTTAAAACAAAAAGGAGTATTGATTTAAACGACCAATAGACACAAAAATAATGAGAAAAACTGAAATTGCTTTTCAGAATTTCAAGTTTTTGAATTAAACGACCTATCGAGAATTAATTATGAGAAGAATCTAAATGGTGTTATCAGTAATACGAGTCCTATTCGCATCTATATAAATGAAAGCAAGATTTTCTTTGAGCATGAATAAAAGTTCCATTTTTTCTATGAATATTATCATGCGATACAATTTGGATATCATTTAATTGAGTTGTGCGATGGTGTGAATGCATATCGAAGTCAGTGTCTAGTTCTCATATATAAAGCAGTATAAACCCACTCTTACACTCAAAGTCACACTAGGCCTCTCAGTTAGTATACAATGGAACAACTTGAAAAACATGAATACAAAGATACATTTTTAATTGAAAAAATGAGGAATGAACAAAGTTTCAGAAAAATTCCGGTACAAAATTCTATAAAAGCAGTTCATGTTCAATGTTTTTCATCAAGAACTCATTGCCTGATGATACAATATTTTGATTGTGCGCACTACTGATATTCATTATTGGAAGATGTTTATAATTTCATATTATGTGATATCGATTCTCATCAAGAACAGCCGGATTGATGAGATGATGTTGTACGAGTAAACCAACCGTTGTTAGTGCAAGTTTCTCTTCAACTGCAGGTCCATGGTTTTGCCAATATTCACCAAAAACACCATGCGAATCAGCTGGATTCAGTTGAGAAACACGATAACCTCTAAGTGCAATGGCAACTGTTAATTCATGCATATCCTGATCAATGATAAGCAGAGGTATATGTCCAGAGTATTGACTCATGCGAAATTCCGCGACAAAATAATCATACGTGTCGGGAAGGCGCCGACCATCCCTGATTCCAGTGAAGATTGGTAAGGCTAACACAATAGCACGAATATTTTTAAACGTCGTCGAATAATTTTGCACTACGTGTCGAATAGCAATGGCAGACAGCCTTCGTACTTGACCATCAATTCCAATGTGCTTGCCAGCGAATACACCGAGGCCAATTCCTGTCTCAACTACAATTTCTACTCCTTCCTGATCGCAAGCTTGTAATCTGAGTCTGACCATACGAGCAAGGTCTCGGAGTAGACGCTCTTCGTCTAACATGGCTTGAGGGTGATGCCTCACAGGATAAAAATCCCTTCCGTGAAACACTGCTGGCTTACCTGTCTTCGGGTCGAGTTCGAAGACTTCTTGCCAATTCTTGATGTAGGTGGTGACATCATTGACATCGTGTTTTCGCCCAGCAAAGTCAACGCCGGTTACGGAAACGAGTTTAATAAGATGTGGCCATTGTTCTCCGAGTGAACGACGCAATATCCTCGCATCGAATTTCATGAGAATAGGACAATCGGAAATACGCACGACGAATTTCATGCGAAAAGCTTCATCACCATCACCACTTTTTCCACGAAGAGCTTTCTGAAGAAAGGCTTTGTCCATACCTCGGACATTTTGATCAGCGTAGACAGCATAGGAACTTTGCCACTTTTTGATTTCAGATACAGTCATGGTGAATGCACTCTGGTGCTCTCTAGGGAAATAAATTATTTGACGAGAATCCACGTCGGACAGAAATCTACGTATCTGAAATGATCGTACACCAGATACGATGTAATCGTTTGTATTATTAAAACCGAAATTTTGCTTAAGGAAATTCTCCATTTGGTCAGTCTCAGAAACGCAGTTGCCGCTCATTGGACCACGTTTGTTCATAATTGGGAGTTCGTATTTGAGATGTTGGAATAGATCGCGTATTTCTTTCGAAATATGTTCCTCAACACCAAATGTTTCACTTGGGTATGAATTCAGTGTCCGTACTTGATCTGGCACATGATCTATGCTCAATGAAGATGATAATGCTTCTTGACTCCTCGCATTTGACACCTGTGATCCTGCTGCAACGCTTTTATCTTTTTCTGCTAACCTAGGAGACACTATATGCTCTTCCGTTCGTTTGGGAGTGCGGTCCCCGTTAGCATCGACGTTGGTTGACCGTTCAAGTTCTTTGTTTTTACCCACTGGTTGATCAGCTCCTGGTAAGCCTCTTGGTGTATTCATCACACAAGATGCATTCATAGGTTTGACAATCGGATCTAGTAGATTTATGAGAAATACTGTTATTAGCTGTTTTTTTCAAAGAGTTAGAATTAGAAATAAATCCTCTGACTTAAATCAATGCATTAAATCACTTTACACAAAAGAAATGAATGTTCGCTTCTGTCAGTTGGAGTGCGACATATCAATGAAATCTGTGAGATTCGGGAAACACACGATTTTTCAAGTCGAGATTTGCTATTTGAAATCGGTTCACATTAATTTTCGAGCGAAACTATGAAATTGTTCCAATTTAATTGCTAAATATCGACAGGAAAGTAATCATTTTCCGGTGTAATAAATTTTCTTAGGCTATATTCCTACGTAATAAGGATTGGTGTAATGAGGAAAAGCTTCCAGATAAAACGATCATGACTTCATTTTTCTAAAACTGTTAGATTTCAACAGGATTAACTTGAGTTCTGTTTTTGATTCACCTAGGAAATTAATAAAAAATGAGAATTTCTCACCTTGATCTTCAGTTGTCACTAAGAATATTTTCTGATTGAATTCACTATTGTGGTAGAGCCGTTTCAGTTCACTAGTTTGCTTACGAAGATCTTGAGCCACATCTCTCAGAATATCTTGAATTTCAACATTTGTCTTAATTATGTGTTTTAACAAATTTCCCATCAAATAGCCGTTTTTATCATTTCCTGTTTCAGAACGTATTACTGCACCCGCACAATTTGAGTAGGCAATTAGTGTCTTCGGTGTGCCCTTCATGCTTAAGAAACGTTGCTGATTATTTTCTTCAAGAGAGTTTAAGTGCTTTCTACAACAATCAAATATGAATATTGTAGCACACCAGTTTTTATGAGCCATTTGCTTCATGATAGATTCTATTGAAATGATCCCCTCCGCCATGTTTTTGCTTTCATTTTTAGATTGACTAGGATTGTAGTTAGCCAGTAATAAATAATTATCATATTTATATGATTTGCCATGGCCAGCAAAATAAAACAAAACCAAATCAGTGGAGCGAGTCCTATCGAGGAATACTTTAAGAACTTGAGTGAATTCCTTGAGGTTACAATTAAATACTGGAGTTACTTCAAATCCGATATCTTGGAGAGTTTTGCTGAAGTCTTGAGCATCTCTGACACAGTATTCTAATGGATTGAAATAATAATAATCATTAATGCCGATAACTAACGCTCTTTTTCGTTGAAAATTTGTCGCCGGTTTAGCCATCAGATCTGAAACTCGTTAACAAAAAAAGAAGAGTCATCATGAAAGTTGTATAAAAATAATGGAAGACACCCTCTCGTTGTTCCATGTTTTCTTCAGTCATTTATAGACTGTTGCTTACATAATGATACTATTTTTATTAGGTTTTGCAGAGCAGCATTGAAGAAAATAAAAACAAGTGGTTCTATCGTAGAAAGATTTAAATAATGAAGGGAAACGAAACATGTCCTTTCAAAGCGACTGTAATTTTAGATGTATCAATCGAGCAATGATATAGAGAACTTACACAAAGCCATTTCAATACCTGAAATATAAACTAAAACTGTAATTAGGAGAAAAATGGCACACTTGTTTTGCTAAAATTGTGCTTCTAACAAAACCTGATTATCTTCGTTATGATTTTTACATGCAATCAAGGTCATTATTGAAAGCTCGATTATACCGGTGACAAACCTTACTAAATAGCCAATAGACATCAATGAGTAGCTGGTACAAAGGAAAAGTTGGAGTTAATGAAAAGTAAAATCTATAGTCAATTTTTGAAGTAACATATATTACAGGCTGTCAAAGAGTATACTTATAGTTTATAACGAACCATCTGAGATATCATTTGGATTTTATGGATAAGTGTGAATCGTTAAAATAACTCACAAAGCCTGTTGAATCTATTAAACACATTTTCTTTCATAGTCATATAATTACATCACACGGTGAAATATTTGATTACTGTTAGCGAAACAACTAATGAATGTTATCATAATGGTAGTTCTAATGAAAGCGTTTACTTGGATCTACGTTTGCGAAATGATTGTCTTGATTTCATCGTAGTAGGTGTTATTCAATTCTCTGTGGATGGAGCGCACATGTTTGTCGAAGATGAAGTAACGGCGAAAAAAAGAATCAGACGCATGAAGAATGACTTTTTCTTTTCTACTTCCGACAGCGCACATTTTGCTTGATTCTCGCTCACAACAAAGTCGAAAGGCAAAAAAAATGCCTGCTTGAAACGCAATACTAAATATGTTACTGAAGTGCATGCTCATACCTCATACCGAGTTATATTAGTCATCGCAGAAATTCTTATCAAGTTTTTTGATTTACATTTGGTTTCATATTAAACATTGTAACATATAAGACAGATGCATTATCTTATGTCAACGTACAGAATTTACATCCCATGATACTCATAATAGCTCCTGTTAAGTTTACACGAGCAAGTGTAAGAGTTAATGGAGCATCAGCTACTATCATATTCTCATTTACGCAGTAATATTGACATCGACAGTCATGCATAACCAAGTGATTAAAGCACATACAGAGTTTCGGTAACAGAATGTTTCAAATAATATTATCACTAGTGTGCTTTCAGTCTACAGTCGATTGTAGAGAGTGAGTAAGGAGTTCACGATATATCCAAAATTTATATGGAACTGTTCAAGTTATTGTACATAATAGGCTTTTTATTCTAGTATTCTCGGTTTTTCTCCGCCTTTTCTTGTCAATATGCACATGATTGGTACACCCTCAAGATCTATTCAGCTCGAGAAATTTTTAGTTTCTTATAGTATGAGTGCATAACTGGCTCGCCTTCATAGATCTCTGGAACATTCGTATTTATCTAGGAATTTACTATATTTTTCTTGACCAAGTCAATATCAAACTAAATTACATCCATCTTAATATGCAAATAAACTCGATGATATAGTGTGTCGCTTCAGCAACAAAATCTTATAAACATAAATCTTAGAGCCAGTTTACAATTAACATTGACAATATAGCACTGCTGATGTATTTTGTGAAACACGATCTAAAAGGAGTATTGAAGTGTATAGGGTAGAAATTTGAACCTTCCTCTCGCATGCTATAGATCATAACAAACGACTTCAGTGAACTGTCGAAGATCTTCTATAAGGAACGTGTGATTGGAATATATATGAAGTATTTTATTTGTTGAAGCTCTAGACTGTATCTAATAATTCATAAAACTACTTCGTTTCTTAATAGTATTAGATAATGATGTTTAGCTGTACTATTCAACAGACGGCTACTTTAATTTTTCAATATTTAGACCTGTGCCATCCATTACTTATTAGTGAGTCTTATAGTTTCATTGGGTTTAATCATTGGTGAGTTCCTAAAAGTATTAATGATTTATTCGTACCTCTAACATGGTTTTTCTTCATAGCAATAGAGGTATCATCAGAATCTATTACGACTGGTCGTTCTTCAAGATCAGATGGAGTGCAATCGTACTCAGTCTATACGAAGCATGCACACCCTGGTGATGGCTATAACTTCTAGCCTAGTGACAATTTTGTCTATATTCCGAACTTAAATCAAGCACTTCATATCACAAAAAGTACACTTTTCAAAATCATATTCCAAGGTGGCTTCTGGATTCAAGGCAAAGTATTGAACCAGTTTGTTCAGATCATGTTCCATGATCATCTTATTATCGATAAATATGTTCTGCCAAAGAATGAGCAAAGAGTCAGCCGAGGATTAGGTTCTAATCGTCACCTAATTGACACATTTGGAGGCTTCTATTATAACACAGCACCTTACTTTTGATGCATGATTTTAACACGCATAGCAATGGTATATTTACCACTACGTACATATACATTCAACGTAAGTGTACGGTCAGACGTTGCGACCGGTCTTGTACGCGGTGGAACAGTATTATATGAATTGACACAATTTGAAGCACCGTTTAAAAACGTCGGATCATTCAATCTAGCATATGTAAACTGAACACTTCTGATTGCTTGTTTTTCTTAAATGCCAGCGATTATTTACATTCAGTTGAAATGTTTCTAATATAGAACAGATAACAAGCATAGTCCTAAAGTTATGGCTAGTGTCTTTTCTTCTTGCTGTTAGAAACAATGCAATTTGTGAACGTGTTTGAGTAAAGACAAGGCTTCGCTACCATACATCAATATCAACAAAATACACACCCACATCCACACCCAGCGAAAAAATCAATAACAAGCACGTTGCTAAAATATATTAGTTTGATCATAAATTTCGTGCTAGATACTTTTTTTAAATGGATTTTATTTCGAGTAAAAGTTTGAACGTCAAAAGGTACAAAAAATGAATGTCACTGCAAATTTCTTAAAAGACTGATATCATTTTCATGTACAGTATATCAATCGTAATTCAATTTGAATCTCAGCCGAAAAAGAGTATCATAGGCTGGTGGTATTTCAACTTGCTGAGTGATCCATACACAAATGAAAGGTACTTCAGCTCGACTCTTAGCACCGGATTGATAGTAGTCAGATTTACTTATTTCATCGGGTGTTTGCGTCATGGCAAAGAGACGATCCAAATTATCTCTTCCCGATTCTTTAACATCGGCTTTCACAAAAACTGTATCGAACAGTTCTGGATGTAGTTGATCGCATACTTTTCGCAATTCTTCGGCACATTTCTCTATTGAGTTTTCTTCCATGATGATCGCTACCAATCGATTGACATTATTTGGAATGCTATATTCACGATGGTCATTAATCGATCCGTCTCCATTGAACGAAAGTCCAAAGAAGACATGTTGAAGGGCAACTTTTACACGTTGCACAGTGAGAGGCGTCGTAAAATCGATCACAGTTTCATTAAGACGATAGAATGTTTTCAAATTTCCTAAAGAAAAAAAAAGATCTCTACATAATTGAAATAAACACGTAAGAAAGGTCAATTATATTTTTCCTCAGATTTTTGAGGGCTCAATATTAATCTAAAATACCTTAGTAAAATATCGTTCATGGGAAATTAGCGCTCGGATGCGTGTAGAAATATTTTTATGTATCTCATAAAATCTCATTTGGTTCTTTTTTCAAATACTACATGGATCCCTAACTCACCGACTTCATCCATAATAATTGGCCATCTTTTCAAGTTTGTTAATTTTTCCATCTCCTTTGGAACAGCTTCTTTCAACTTGACCTGTTTAACAATAATCGGTTCTGGTTTATCGACCACTGTGGCTGTCGTCTTCTCTACAGGTTTTGCTAAATTGACTTTTTGTGGCTGCTTTGCAGTAGTTGATGTTGGCTTTTTTGGCGGCGAGGAGTCACGTTTCGAAGTAGTCGCCTTCTTAACTGGCATTATGAGAGTTTTGATCGAAGAAATTTAATAAATAGTAATACATTTTGCGATGAAAGATGTTTCTTATATACATTTCATGGAGAGTATGATGGCTCAACATTATTCGTTTGTTCTCGAAGAATAAAAGAAATAAAACGACGCCAAAGCAAAGTGCTATTCCATTACAAAATGTCGCTTTCTCGGTACAAAGTGTACACGATGTCGTCGATGTGATTGATTTCTGCATTTTCTCTTTGCTAATGTTATTACTCAATAGAGAATGCATCGATTTTGGCGCTGTGATCATAAAAGAATACAGAATTGATGATCACCAAAATTAGCGATTTTAGCAATGCATAATGTAAAGCTAATACATGAAACAAGTTCAGAATAAAATAAGGCTTTGTTTTACCTAGTGTTCTTTTTTTGTTAAATTTTTGTTGGATATATTTAAAATAGATTCACTAAATAAAGAATTTAATTGCGTAAAAAAGCAATTGTATTACAATTAATAACCCAATAATTTTCCCTTTTGCCCAATACTAACAATGTAAATGATATTAACAGTTTGAAGCGCTTCATTTGTGAAACATATTTCACTCTTTTATCTACATTATTGGACGATAGCACTAGTTTTACATATTTAGCGTTGAGAGTAGTGAGGATGCAATAATACCATTTGAAGACACATAAAGATTGCCGATGTAGTATTACATCCTTACAGAGTAGCACATGTCATTTTGTCAATGATTAAATCATTAATTTGTGCATTACTACTTAAAGCTGCATCCTCTAAAGATTGACCATTATGAACATTTGTGCTTAGATAGTTTTGGCAAAGACGTTATTGATAAGATGTTCTTCTTCTGCTATGTGCGTAATAAGTATGTTAACAGAAAAAAAAATCACGGATAAAAAAGCTTGCGATCTTTCATTCATTTACCTTTGAGTGATAATGGGAAATATTAGTATAGATCAGAGTGTTAAGAAGAATGATTAGAATAAAGGTAGAATCTGCTGATGATAATAGCGATTGCATATTATATGAGTCTTTGTGATAGAGCATGTAGATACAATGAAGTGCAAAAATCAATTGCTGTTGCACGTACGCATTTTCTCGAGTCATATATGTGAAACGCATGAACGGATTCTTCTGAAACTTTTATCAATAATTAAGGATTTGCAATAGATTTTAATCAGAGCGGAACTCCTCAAAAAGTGTCGTTCAGTAGAGCGAGAGACATCATGATTCGAGTATCTACCGCTTTTCTAGAATATCAAACAGTCATATTACACTACCACGACTAGGGCAGTCGTAGCGCTACGAAAATCGTCTTCTTCAAAGAAACTCTACGCTCATAGTATCTAGCGAAATAAAAATAAAGTCCAACGACAAGGCATTGTAAAAACAAACGGAGGATCGCGGTGTGTAGAATTGCCGGAAAAAATGACGATCGGACCAAATTTCCTAACTATCTCGATAATGACTTATCTGATCGACTTGAAATTTTGATAGTAGACAGGCATCGGCTAGTAGATAAAATTTTGCCCCACGTGAACAAATTCTAAAAATTCATCTTCAGCGTCAAATAGAGGTTAAAATTTGAGAAGGCTGTGTTGCATTTTTTCCCGCTTTGAAAATCAAGAAGATATCGTATCGAGCTGAAACTCCGGCTACTGGATCTTGATCAAAAAGGAGGTTCATAGCTTCTTCCACTCTTGTCCAAACACACATTTTAGGCTAGCACATAATCCATGTACACAGGCAAAGCGATCTTAAGCTATTTGAGTGTATCGATGAAGATAACGTGTTTACTGCTTTTTTTGGCTGAAGGAAAAAAAGCTAACCATCGATTATTATATTTGTGTACTCTTGTGTATGTATAATCTATTTATAAAAACAAACTTTTAATATTCATCATGTTCAGTAGATTAACTTTATCAAATACTAACGGCAATTAATTTTGCACACCACTGTATATCCCTATAAGTAATATAATTTAGAATTTTTAATTGAAAATAAAACATTATTTGAAATTAAATAAGAGCAACAAAAAGATATATTACTGTCATAACTATACAAACATTGGCAAACTAGATTATAGGCAGTTTATTATATCATTGACAATTTTGAGTTCATTATCCGATTGACGAATCTGCTGGCTTTCGACAAAGAATATTTTACCAGCGCGCATATAGATTTAGATTGTTTCCTAAGACAAACACACATCACACCCATACCCATTTTGCATTTTCTCCATGTTTTAGAAAATAAAAGTTTTTCTTTTGTTACCTAATCAAAAAAAGAAAACATCTTTCATGTAGCTGATGGTGGATAAATAATGGAAAATAATGAGTCATTTCCCATTATTTCATAAAACGTACGGAATAACGCATTTTAATTTATTATTTAGAGTAACGTTTTTAAATAGCAGAACTCATCATTTTTGGTAAAAGAGATATTGACAAGTGATTTCAAAGATAGATATCTGATTTTACCCAACTGTATGTGAATCAGGCCTTTTTCAATAGGAGTCGCGCAAGTTAAAGAGCTATTTAAAACGACGTTAGCGCAATCACTGTTGTATTAAAATGTGAAACAGGATAAAAATTCCTTTTCCGAAGCCCGTCTGCCGTGGTTCCTGAGTCTTTGCAGCTCTTCTGCCACTCTCTATAATCATATATCGAGCCTTTCAGTCATGATTTGTGATAATCTGTGGAATTTCTCTGCCACGGTCTGTATTATGATGTATGGTGTCTCTAGAGAGCATCAGAAACCATGACAGAGAATTCAGAGGCCATCACAGAGGGTGACATAGAAATTAACAAATTAATTTCTCTGTCACAGTCTGCCTTTAATTGCCTAAAGCATCTTATCATATCACAATACTCATATACACACATCCGTATCAACTTCATCACCAACTCATACTCGCAAATCCAAATCCTCTAGAGGTGCTTTTTCAATGAAGCATATGTGTTTCAGGCCGCCATGGTCTAGTGGATATGTTATTCGACACATGTTCACATGGTGCTGCGTTCAAACCACAGTATCACCAACCATGGAATAACTCTGAGCAAGTTACTAGCGACTGATTGTGTCAGAGGACTCATCCAATAGTGTATTGACTATGCCATTAGTTAGTATACAGAGTCAAAACATAACTTCAACATAGATACCACGGGCAGGTGATCATATGTTGACCTTCAACCCATAATCATTAACGGGAGAAGCGTTGAGCGAATGGAATGCAGAAATCGTCTTTTGTAAAAGAGAAAAGTACGATAGAACCTGGTTACTTGTGGACTCTTTAGTATCGACCCCAACGGGCGATAAATCTATGGAAGATGATATTATTATAATTATAATTATATGTGTCTCACTGATTATTTTGGGGCTATGAAAAAAATCCAGTGAATAAATAATCCATAGGTATAGATTTTCTTGAAACTCGTAAGTGATCAGAAAAGTATAAATAGGCAATCTAGTTTTTCACGCAAAATGACCAATAACCGTTTCCGAAGCTGACACGCCATGTTACAAGATAATAACCATGTGGACAAGAGCCCCGCCCTGGTTGATAACCATTGCATGTAGGACCTGTATCACCACCGTTTGTCTGCATACCACATATTGTTCCCGGCTGATCTTCGATGCCGTGTTGTACCTTATAACACCAAGCCATCCTGCCACTACCCCAGTCCACCAACCACTCATATCGGGCATATCCATCTGGACAGCCCTGTGACCATGTATCGCGATCGCCACATTTCTGGCCTCCAGCCCCCACATTCAGACCACATATGGCGCCAACTGGTCCTATATTAGAATTTGTACCTTGCTTGGAGCAAAACTTCATGACACCTGTGCCCGTTTTACTGATAAGCCACGCATTATAATTATATCCAGTCGGACACGTACCGCTCTCTGGATTCATTCCTCCACAATCCATACCAGCACCAGTCCGAAGACCGCATATCAGACCACTGAAAACATCCTTATGTGAGTTTTTTAGCCATGTACTATCGACTCGACTTGATGTTTTGTCCTCATTCATAATCGCACCCAATTTCCACACAGCTGTTTTAGTACATGTTACTTTTAATAAGAAAGTACAAAGAAGCCAGCTGTAGAACATTTTGAAACAGTTGAAACTGATAATGATTGCAAAATTATTGTGGTACGCAATGAAACCTGTGGAATTTATATCACTTTTCCAATGATGTATTTCCTCTTCGCTGTTAACTTAATGTGCAAATTATATATTATGTATGCATCGTTTATTTTCTCTTGGGAACGTTTTTCGCGGAATGAAGGTTTGACTTTATGAGTAATTCTTTACTCAATTTATGCTGAATCAATGCTATACAGTGCTCTTAAGAGTTCTACAATTAATCTATGAATACATGATTTTTTCATCGAAGAAAATTGGCATATTAATAGCAAACGATCAAAGTATAATCTGAAAAAATTGTGAAGACTTCAGAAGATTTACTTCCTTTACATCTCTATATTGCAGCATTCGTAAAACTGATTGATAGACAATGCAGATAGTGACATATTTGGTTTGTTTTCCTGCAATACATTTCAAATAGTAGAGTAACGACATGGGCGGATTATACAGTCGATCAGGTTCAATGATTTCTGGATTTGATTCCCACCGATTATTTTTTTGGACTTGAACTCATTGGTAAAAATGCTCTGGTACTATAATCAAGAGGAAGCTCTTTTCTAGCCTCTTTTATAACCAAATTGAATACTTTTGAATAAGATGAATCAAAGTTGAAAGATATCCAAGAAAATGTTATTTTATGATTAAACGATTTATTGAAAACCGAATCTAATCACGGGCAATCTTCAGATCCACACCTGATAGGTTTTGGTAAGATGTGAATGTTGAAGTAACTGCGTGTCTCTGTGTCGCAGGTTGTTTTTTCTTCAGATTCCCATCCTCTTCCTCTATTTTTGCAAGAGACGGCTAATGCTAGAAGTTACTTATCCAGTTTCCACTTAATGGAGCAATTCAATCGGCAATCTTGTATTCTGCACTAAACGAATATACTTTGCTATGACACGTTGAGTTATGCAGTCAGACGCAATTCATAGATTTCTCACACAATTTTAGGTGATTCATCATGGTGAAATTCTTAGTGCCAGTAACATAAAAGTTACATCAGTTCAAAATATCATTGGATCCTTAACCTAACATTATTACTTCATCACTGTCACAAATGAGCATGAAACAATTTATATTTCCCTCAAGAATATAGATTTTAAGAAAAATATTTCTGATGTACACTATTCGATCTAGAGTTATATTTGTAACTCCCATTAACTGTAGGATCTCTCAAATCATACTGAACGCATTTAAACTGTTGTAAAAATCGATTTGTTCAGGTTATGGATATAGACATGGGAAAGGTTGAATATTTTTTAGGTCTATTAAAATCAGCAGAATTTCGTGGAATCCAGTGCTTTTCAATTATATTGGCGTGCCTGAGTCACCTGCACCTGCCACAGAGCCAAAATCGGTCCCATTACTGAGATAAAGTTTTCATTATAGATGGCCCTGTAAAAATTATTATTGTTCAAATAAATTCTAAAACTATTTTTTTCTGCATAATTGTGAACTCCTTTTAAAAAGAGTCCGAATTTGAGCAGGAAATACTTTGTATAATTATTTATGAATGGAACTGGAATGTTAGGCCGCTACCCGCACTACACTGTCAGAATACCGCCAATTTTTAGGAGTACCGCCGTATACCGATGGTATTAATAAGAAATGTGCGACATAGGATACCTATGATTTCGAATTAGGTATTGAGCTAAATATTAAAAGGTGATGTGGATTCATCCGAATTTAATTTATCGAATATGAGGCTGTGGATTTTAACTAATCTTAGTAGCCAAACTGATTTCAACAGGTTAAATTATGCTAAAACCATAAAAACGGTGATTGATTGTTGAATATAATAATAGTCGTTAGAAAAAGATGCGTAAAAATACGTTCTTTTAACGACAATTTTCGCTTAAATACGTGTTGCAAGTTTTTAACGTAATAAAACGCGTCAAAATCGAGCTACATACGCGTAAAAACGTCAAAAAGTCTAAAGGTTTTTGCGCATTTTAAATCCTAACGCATTAAAACGCGTTAACAAAATCGTTAAAACGACGTTTTAACGAAATTTTAACGCGTTTTTTGAAGAGCCTTGTCTGACTGGGGAAAGGCTGTGCATTAACGTTATTTCAGATAATTTCTAACAAATTTTACTTTTATTTTAACTCTGAAGAGAGAGCCCACGAAACCACTTAGCAATTTAATTAGGAGGTGGCCGCTGAAAAAAACTGGACTTTCAATTTAGGTACCTTAAACGATAGGCCGAGTCAAACTATAGATGAATCCAAAATATTAGCCATATCTGATTATCCTATGAAAAGATATAGGCTTTACAAGTAATTTACCCTATGAACATGGTCAGAAAGTGAGCTTTTGACGGTGTCCATCAGTATTATTCAAATATTTTGAGTGCATGACGCAAATGAATTGTAAAGTAATTCAGATTTTAACAAAACCTGCGCTATTTCAAACTGCACTGAAGAATAAGGGTCTACCAGGGCCTACTGTATTTACTAGGGTTTAGCAGTATCTATCAGACGTAGATGAAAATATGATAAAATTTGATAGTTATGTTTTATATAAAAACAGTTCTTATAGAAATTTTATTATAATGTTAGCAGGCAAAAAGTGATCAAATAGCATAGAAAAATAGAGCTTCGCTTTCTCTATCATCTAATATAGAAAGAAAATCTCGATCAGCCTATTATAAGAAAATAAGATACCTGGGCCACTACTTTTGGATTGCCCTAAGTACTTCATTATGTTAGGCATGCCCTGTACAAAAAAAGTCGCACTAATGCAGTATCCCGTAACTCTTCCAGAATTTTAAAAGCAGATTGAGCAAAATCTTTAAGTATACGTTCAGAGAAAAGTTCCCATGCAGCAGATTTGAGAACTTGTTCTGAGATATGCATCTGCATGATAATGATTTTATTTAAGTTTTGATGAAAATTTTCATGTTATTGTAAAATTGGCAAGTTTTTAAAGGCCAAATTATTCACCAGGCGAAGCATAATGTTTACATCGGGAGTGATGATACTGATTACCATGATTCCGAATTCTGTCAAAGTCTGCTAAGCATGCCCAGCAAAACTCATAATTACATTTTCGACAAGTCATATGATCACAGCCGGCCGCTTTTTCAATTGGAGACTTGCAAGAAGGACATTTCTTAGTATTTTGTACTAGCCATTTTTCTGAATCTCGAATAGTCTTTGCAGTCTGATTGTCATACTGTGCACACGTAAGACCTTCGTGCCATTTTGTTTTATGAACGAAGCATGTCTTCATTTTACATTTTATGCAGGAGATAATATTATTTTGTACTCCGCTAGCAGCTAATTGTCCTGAACCACATCCATGAGCGCACCAAACAAAATCAGGCATGCGCTCTAGTGCACGTTCAGTAAAGAATCTATCGTAGCGTTCGAAGAGTTTCTTGCCTCGAGTATTTCCAAGAATCTGCTTTATCGAATCGAAATTGAGAACGGCGCGACAGTTCAGTTCTGGGCAATTGACTTGTTCCTCGAGCATGGTTCCCAACGTTTGTCTAACGTAGTTGTATACACAGTCATTGCAAATATTGCACTCATGATGTGTACATCGTTGATGGAGAGGTTCACGATACATTGATATCAGTTTCTCTTCGTAACATACTTGGCACGCACGTATTTTACGAGGAATCAGTGTTGGTGGTGATCTAAAGAAAATTGTAATCTTGACACATAATGACAGATTTTCAGTCTTTTTAGTATAATCAATATGCAGTACTT
Organism: Rotaria socialis; assembly: GCA_905331475.1. NCBI lineage: Eukaryota > Metazoa > Rotifera > Eurotatoria > Philodinida > Philodinidae > Rotaria > Rotaria socialis. The sequence goes on along the minus strand of CAJNYU010001939.1, from coordinate 1,644 downwards.
TAGATACTTGATTTTCATATAGATGTCATACTACTTAGGATGTTTTATGATGATTTCGATGGTCGATATTTTTACATTTCCAACTCTTTGCACACCATCTTTCATAAGTTACGAATAGCTCAACTTTCCATTAGGTAAATCATATTTTTATTTTAGTTAAAAAAATTATATTAGTATGCTCTTTGTTTGACTTCTTAACCAATGATGCATTATAGGAGTATCATGCTAGTTAAGAATCATATGCTCAACTCGTTCAAAATTTTCGATGTTACTTAATTTTTTGGAATTGATTCTATCTGCTTCAGTACCCTTAAACTTAAGTAGAAAGAGACGACTGCGAAAATAATCTATTGCAGTCGACTAGCAAGAAGTGACGGTGGGAGAGGCGGAAACTCTCCTACCCCCCCCCCGTCCGGAATAAAAGACCCGGGGTCTCTATAATGACAAAGCAGATAAAATTTCAAAAGGGTTCTTATATTTCGGGGCCCTCTATTTGAAACATAGAGTCTATGTTGGTAGAAAGTTTTCGAAATCGTTCAGAATTTTTCGACCTTCTGCGATATTTTGTTCAAAAAAAGGTTTTTCAGAAAAATGGAGGAAAAATGTTTAAAAAAACGGATTTTCGCCAAAATTTCGCAGAAAGAATTCAAAATTTTCGCAGAAAATGGGGTAGAAAAAAAATTCTTTCTTGCGAAAAGTAATGGGCATATTATGTAATAGCAAACATGGACGAATTATAAAGCACGGGTCTTATATTAAGGCAGTCATTCAAAATTTTTAGGGCGGTCTTCTAATCGGAGAGGCTCTTTTAATCCGGCAGGGTATTCGATTTGTCATGCGTATAAAAGTCAATTAAAAATTAAACCTGTTCCTAGAGGAATATATTATTTCTTTTCTATGTCTATCGATGTACGAACACAAATTATACCACTGCGCTTAATATTTCAGAGTTTTACAATCGCATGATGAACGCAAAAAGTAGATTCAGAAAAAGAGAACCAGTATACTGGCGTAAAATAGTTCCATCAGATAACTTTAATCTTCAAGGGTCATCTCTCAACAGCAATAACTTATCTTTATGTCATATAATATAGCATGGCACTTACAGATATATATCATTAAGATGAATCTTCGTTGTGCTCTCTTCACCATCTAAATTAGAATACTCGTTCCACTTGATATCCACTGTCACCATTATTTAATTTTTACCTGACTGGTTTGATCTTCCAACGTGATTGGGTTGCATTGGTCTACGATCGAGAGAGGATTTGCGCGTTTTATCGTATGGTGGCAAACCAGACAAGTTATTTTCTTCAAATCTCGATTTTCTTTCGACTGGAGCGTTCAATGCAGTATCTTGATTTGAAGATTGTGCTGCAAAAGAAACTGAGTTATTTAATATATTTTTAGCCTCTAGATGCAAAATCGATGAATTCTTTCTTATTCGTCGAATATCACTTCGAAGATCTTGGTGCCTAGTAAGAATAAGAGCTTTGAAAGCATTTCAAACGTAGTAAAGGGTATCTTTGAATTTTAGCTTATAAACATAAACCCTTTAAGGGTTTATGAAAATTTTCAAAAACGAAAAAAGGGTTTATTATACGTTGCACTTTCATCAACCCTTAAGGGTTTAGTATTCTACGA
>CAJNYU010001935.1:0-46447 GCA_905331475.1 Rotaria socialis | reverse complement strand
GGGGGGGGTTGACGGGACGGGTTTTAAAAATTAGCGGGGTGAGTCTCGCGGGGCATGAAAATTTCCTGTCCGCATACCTCTGGTACATACATAGCATCAATATAATTTCTATCGGTTAAATCTTCTCTAATTAACTTAAATTGTCAATTATAGTGTTGGAAACACTTAGCTATCAACTTTACACTCTGTATGGTGTACTTTAATTTATCTTGATGCAAAAAAAGTTTTATATAATTAGCTATTATTTATACCTGATTATAAAGAAAAATTGAGCAAGATTATTCGAAATATCGATCAATAGCTTACTTGATTGCTGAGTTGTTGTTGTAGTTGTAGTTGTAGCTAAAATTTAGAGTTTAGTTCCTAGTTAATATCATAGAATATGTTTGTAAAAAAGGTAGATAGTTTCAAGTCTGATATAGGATAGCAATATCGAACTTGATGAAATTCAAATTTTACAACAGTAGTCAGATTCTGTGAGCTCTGAACTTCAGAAACTTATGAAAGCGTAGCTTTGCAATGAACCACAAAGAACGAGGGACTAGAAACAAATAGTAGATTCAAACTTGGTATTCACGATAATCAATCGATTATACAACGCAGTTTATGGATCCATATTGTTCATTTTCTCTAGGTTTATATTTCGTATCTAATTTTTAGAAAAGCTCATTAGCCCGTTATCGCTGCCACTACATTAACATGGATTGCAAATGTGAGTGAATATCAAGAAAAATAATATAAATTCAAGATGCGAAGTACACTTGACTCTACAGGTCAGCATTTATTCTCTTACTGAGTGTTGGTGGGCAAAATTGTTGATTGAAGGTTGGAATTGGATAGCAAACAGGAGAATCCTCACATTGAGGATGACGAACACATTGATGATCAGATCTATCGCAGAGGTTAGTTGATTTTTCACATGGAACTAGTTCAGAGCAAGTTGCCACGAATTGATCCGTACAAATGCCAGTATCAGGAGTACTTGCGACATGGAAACAAGCGCATGCAGAATTCTCGTGAACATCGATCATATTGAGACATCCCATTGCATGCTTGACTTTTTACTCGAACTATCAACACACTAAATTACAAGAAGAGGAATGAAAACAAAACAAAAATCAAATCTGTGAAACTTTAAACGAAAGATTTTTCAATATTAGATGAATAGAAAAAGAATAAACTTAACAATTACTTGCATAGAACAAATATGAAACAGTAGATTACTTTTGAAAACATCTTTTGCACTGAAAAGAAACAGAATAGCGACACTACCCATATCTATATTTACTGAGTAACTTATACTACTCGTGTTCACGAAAATAAAAAAGCATAAGTTGATCCTTCAATAATTAGAAATTCGGTATTATCCCATAGGCTTTCTTCACAACTTTTTTAAATCTCTAAGAAAATAATCCTCGGAGAAAAAAAACGCACGAAAAAATGCAACGACCCACTAAACTTGTTTCATCACTCTCAATATGAATAATTATTTATGTCATGAAGAGTGAGAAGGAATTCAACAACAATGCTGTTTTGGAACTAATTTAATTTTTATTATGAGCAGCCTGCATAAGTTACTATCTTTAAACTGTACCTTCGTCAAACTTCAGGCGTTACTTTGTTTTGCTCTTATTTTGGAATCTCATGGCGAACACATTAAAACTATATTATTTAAACATGAAAATTTACTTTCAGTATAGAAGTAAGCCGATCGGTAGACGGGTGTGGGTGTCTGTCATTGAACGGAAAACTCATTGAATGACTTCTCCTATACCGACACCCACGTCCCGATGATCATTAATGACGATAATGGATTACAAACGAGATTAAAACAAGAAGGTATATGAAATCAAATATCTTTCTTAGTAAGTTACAATGAAACATCGCAATCCTTATTGTTGTCCTATGCACATGGAAATAAAAAGGCAGACTGCAGGGACTTTTTTGAGAAAAAAATATTCGAGAAATTATCTAAATCAAATTATTTCAATAGACACTGAATTCTTCGAACAAGTTATTTGCATATAAATTAACAGAAAATCGATCTGCTAACTTTATGTATTCTTATATGATAGTTCCCAATAAAGTAAAAAATGTATTCATATATACGGACCTATCAGAAGAATTAAAACGAGAGATCAGAAAAAAAACAATAATGGAGGACATATATGTTATATCAGAGCAATCACTTCTTCATATGTAATAGTGTAAACAAACCAATAGACACGAATCATTATTTAAAAGACCACGTGAAGAAAAGAAGTGTGATCTAAGTCTTAGAACAGCAAAACATAAGACTACTGTACCTTACGTCTTCTCTTCATCTGAACAACCATTATCATCTATTTGTACATTCTAGATTGTTTTTGTATTAATATTAAACTTTCGTTCGCCATGCCAATAACTTCAATGGAGAATTTATCGAATGAATTGTTTTACGAAATATTCGAATATCTCGATGGCTGTACCCTTTATCAAGCATTTTCGGATCTAAGTCATCGATTTCAACAGCTTCTCAGCTCTTCATTGCTTCGACTCAAAATTCAAGTTCATCGTACAGAACCAAATGAGATAACACTGAATAACTATAATAAAATAGTACTTCATAATAAACAACAAATATTTTCCATTAGTCTATGGACATTCAAGAAAACTAATCCAACGGCTTGGTCGTTTAATTTTGATTCATCATTTAATCGTCTTGAATCTCTTGTAATCACTTCTATTGAACCAGATTTACTTTTATCAACTCTTCCAAAATTGGCTCTTTTACCACGTCTTTTCTCATTGAAAATCGATGCGTGGCCTACTTTAGAAAATCTTAGTATTTTTTATCAATTTATTTTCACTCTTCCAAAATTAAAATACATCAGATATACGGCACTGGGTTCCGACGATTCTAATACAACAATATCATTATCAGCGGCTACTAAAGAACAAATCACATCTATTGAATATTTTATTATTGATCATTTTTGTACTTACGATCAACTTTCGAATTTACTATCATACACACCAAATCTTCGTTATTTGAAATATTTGAATCTATATGGAAATAATTCAGATGTTCAATCCATTAAACCGGCTACATTTCCATATGTAACACATCTTTCAATAAATAACTATGAAATGATGTTTGATGAATTCGAGATATTCATTAAGAAATTCCATTGTTCACAATTGAAAATTTTATCTTTCACTACTATCGTTGACGATTTGTCTTATCTTAATTCTGATCGATGGGAACAATTTATTTTGCAAATTTTAACACAACTGGAAGAATTTTATTTCAAATTTCAAGCAAGTCTTGATAGTGAATATCAAACTCCACCATACAGCGGAGCACAAAATCCGTTCATGTCTCAATTTTGGATTCAAAGACAATGGATTCTAGATACTGAAATCGAAGTTGACAATATAATATATTCAATCCGTCCATACAAGTAAATTGAATAAAAATGCTTTGCATTAAAATCATCATTTTTCCATTCTCTTTAGAAAGCGATGGTATGAACATAATGTACAAGGTAACACGATGAATTCGTTCGATGAATGGTCGAAATCCATGCGACTTGTTTTGTCGGATGCGTATCAAGAACAGTGGTGCAAATCATTAACCGTAAAAGATTACATTCATCACGTGTTAACTGTAACACAGATTTATCATTTGAACGTTACTTGTCAAATTAGTATTGATAACTTAAGCAATGTTTTACAAATGTTACCTAAACTTGATTCATTAGAAATATACCGTTTTGTATATGCAGGTTCAGACGATCCGCCCTTAGAAGACATTCAAAGTCTTTTTGATTTAGTCGCAAAAAATCGAATTACAAAACTTTATCTTAAGACTATCTTCTTGGCAGAAGAAATTTATTTATTCATGGAAATTTTCCAGTGTATTAATCAACTCAAAGTTAAACTTATGCAATCTGTTGATATGGAATCATTCGTGCGAGATATTTTATTGCATTTAATGATGAAACCTATTAGTCGACTTCAATTTTTATGTTTTTGTTTAGAAATGGTAGATGATTTAATGGTGCAAAAAATAAAAAACATGATTGAGAATGAAAATTTACTTTTTGATTTTAACATAAAACGTGTCATGAACGAAATCCATTTACAGTGGAACTAATTGTAATTATTTTTTGTACATATATTTTCTATGATTTTGATTAATAAAATCAGTTAACCTTGTTTTATGAACACAACACATACGATTTCTATAACTTGTTAATATAGAGCAGCCGATACTTCGTCGTAAACAAGAAGTCAATTGAACAGATTAGATGGAAATTTTTCGTGATTTCGATTGCACGCATGCTGATATGCGGGTTCAGCCTATACAAATCTTAAAATGTGTCTGACAAAAGAAATTTTCAACAGATAGATACATTCAAACGACCCGAATTGAATAGGCTGGTGAAAGCTGAGTGGTACGTCATAAAATTGATGCAAACGAGTTTAACTGACATAATCTGAGTGTAACCTTAAGGCTCATTTTCAGAATTGAGTATTTATGAGGTAGTAGCTGACGTGAGACAAATGGCTAGATGCTGAAGTAATAAATTAAGATATATCTTGCTTGATGTTGTGTATAGTACAATTCTGAATGATTGACTGGCGACTATAGAAATGTCTAACTTATATATTGGTTCTAATTAAAGTCCATAGTTTATTCATAGATTTGTATTAATGTGCACTTAATTCATGATATTCTCGAAAGAGCTTCCAATAATTACAGTCATATGACAAGGAATAAAGACGATCTACACAAATCATGAACAACAAACTATATAATCAAGTCAGCTTTGAAAGTGTGTAAAATGAACAAGCCATCCAAAGAAATAATGTTATCTTGAAAACAAATTAAAGATATTTTTTAGCGAAATTTGAGGCACTTTTCTGGCTATGCTGATTTGAAAAACAAGACGACAGGAGTTTTTCAGGCTCCAATCATAGACATGAATTATTTCATTTGCTGAGGAATAGTTCGATCGGCATCCTTTCAGAACTAAACGATAAAGTACAAAGAGTTTAGCAAATACAGGATGTGATAGAATTCTTGAATTACATGAAAATTGGTCCATTGTGAGTATTTATTATATTTACAATTTGTTGCACCGTTTCGTTTGTATATTTATCAACGTTGGGGAGTATGTTCAATGTATTTAAAACACTATTCAAGTTTTCTATTGATTCATTAGTGACGAAATTCTCCTGATCATTTTTTTTAATTTTCAGAATCAATAAAATAGATATTCGGCTATTATGAAAGAGCAGCTAACTGAGTAGAAATGTATTATTTATGTTTCTGTTCCCAGCGTTGCATACTAAAGGATAAATATTACTTTTTTTCTTTTTTGCACGATTTATTCGAATAAAAACACAAAGAAAAACAAACATAAAAGAAGTCTTGCATGCATCACCATCACCAAAGTAACAGTAACAGTATAAAGAACATTTTTTGATCGTATTACACGATTATACAAAGGATCTTACATGAGACATTTTAAGTTGTACCTAATTTTTAATCATTCATATTAACTAAGTGTTATTTCATGATGAAGAAAAACGAAATGATTAAACTTTATAGTAGTTATTGATTATCACTTAGGGTAAATCTCTATTGAAGAGAACAAAAGATGCTATATGAAATTATATTTTCTGACTTCAACTTCAGAAGTACACTAGAATTTTCTCGGAATTATTTAGCAGACAACTCATACCATAGATATGAGGAATGACATACCATTCATCTATCGCCTTCGTTCGTTGTTTAGATCTCGAATCATATTTAAAATGTGCTGATGTCTGAAGGGATTTGTTCATCGAACTAAGCAATGGAGCTATCTCAATGCAATCATAGAATTTACAACAAAGAACGGAACAACGTGGCGAAGCGTTTTGGCAGATATGTGATCATTCGAACAAGTTCAAATGCAGATGTTATTATCACGAGATTATTATCAGAGCTTCAATAGCTGCTACACATTATTGGGAATTTACTTTGCATAATTCAGTGTAGATGATACATTTTCTCGAGATAACTCTTTAAATTCAATTGACAATTTCCTAAATGAAGCGGAAACATGAGGGTGTGGATGTGATCTTGATCTTCCAAATGAAATATTATTTCTCATTTTGAAGAAACTTGACAATATTGACGTTCTTGATTCTTTATTTGGTATCAGCAATCAACGACTTGATATTGTAGCACAACAACAAATCTTCAGTAACATACTCAAGTTTGTTTCCATGTCACAATCAACTGATGAGATTTGTTCAATTTCTGACTCAGTGCTAAATCAATTTTGTATTGATATATTACCAAGAATTCAACAAAATGTCAAATCACTCAGTGTTGAATCTGCTTCCATCGAATGCATTCTTAGTGTTGGCATCTATCCTAACCTCACTGAACTTTAACTTTTTAATCTCAACAAAGCAATCGTTTCACGTTATTTCGTGGACGAGATATTTATATTCATGTCTATGGAACTTTAAAAAGAATAGCATAGAAAAATATTTAGTTGGTCAGATTAAATTATATATGTATGCCGTTTAGATTATTCTCTCTCAAAGTATTGGTAAACAACAAATTACGGAGGTGTGGGTACGGATATGTTGATGAACGACGAAAAACGCCGATTCAGAGACCCACGACGACACCCTCTAGACAGATAAATTTGCTATTACTGGAAAAGTTGAAGTGTATTCTCGGTTTTTAATGATATTTGAAATGAATTATTACATGAACTCACAATTAATAAGCAACATAAGATATGCCATCGACTATCACAATAAAATTACTGTTCATTAAACAAAATACTTAGCATCAATAGTATAAACGATCAAATCACGTGGCGAAACGTTTTATTTATATTGACAATGCCGATGTGCCAAACGTTTTCTAGTATGTCGACGAGTTTTTTGGTTTGGTTTAAACAGAGTATTGCGATCCGACAAGCGAGACCATACAGAAGAGATTCGTTCTAAAGAAGCGATTGGATATTTTATTATCAGAGAAACTATGGTGGTTGTACTAATCTGCCAAGCATCCCTTGTGTGCTAAACTTTAGACACTGTTTACTAAGGCATTCTAAAAACGCTACTTCGACAAAGCGACATAAGAAAATGTACCACTCATATCTAACTTGTAGTCACTATGTCTTTAGAGAAATTCCTATCATGGGTCTATCGTTAATAATATTCTGTCTAGATTCAAAATGCATTGCTGTTGTCTATAAGAAAATCGAGCCATTACAACTTTAAAAAAGCTTGCCGTGTAATCCCTATCGGATGTTGACATATGTGATGGGGTGAATAACAACTTCATTCACACCTATGTTCACTAATTGAGGATGAGTTGCACGCAGGGACGGCACGAAGCAGTAAGAGCGGGGGAGGGGAAGGGGGATATTTTTGAAAACGGGAGGATATCTTTAAGATTCTATAAAATGCTAGAAAATCAGGTTAAACTGTTAAAATATAATTAACTAAAAGAAAAAAAAATTTGTTCATTATATATTTCATTAAAAATGTTACAAAAGGTTAAAGAAAATAACTTATACAAACTGAATTCGATCCATGAAATTAAAAAGAATGATGATTTTCGTGCGAAAAACATGAAGAAAATGCCATTTTTGTCTATTTCATCGTTTTCAGGATCATTTTCTTCATTTTTTTTATTCTCTGTGAACGATCAGTTTTATTTTTTTTACCATTTTTCCGCTACTTGTTTTTTTTAATTGATTCAAAAATGAATACTTGTGAATTAATATACTAGAACAATTTGTTTTCACATCATCACAACCGCAGAATGTATATACCAATTTCTTATTATTATTAGCTGTCCTTTTTTACTATAAAACCTTATAGGGAAGAAAAAGAGGACAACCCTTTCATTTTCATCTTCGAATGACGAAGAAAACTGCAATAAATATTTTTACAATCGATGGAACTTGAATACTAACCTTATGCCAAATTGAAGTCTCAGATGAATTTCCTATATTTCTGAGAAGATGCCTCTGAACTTTCTTCTACCCAGCGGAAAATTTCAGCGATTAAAATTGATTAAAATTTCAAAATCCGGTGGCCATCATCAAAATTACAAATCCAATTATTCTGCAACAAAATCAAAATTGAAATCGATTAAAATCAGAAATTATCAATCGATTATAATCACAAAGAGTCAATTATAATTGTGATTATGATCGTCCGATTACAATCGATTGAAAATTTTGATTAGAATTGATTTTTAATCAATTTTAATTCTAATATAGTCGTGCGTCATTTCGATTACCTTCACTCGATTCTCTTGCCCATCCATCATGACTTTGGAATGTCTCCCCTAATCATCTCTCGTGTCACTGACGGCCTCGCACTCTGACGTGCCAAGGTGTCTAATGGTCTCCCTTTTCGCTACTCATGATCTTTGATGACTTTGCCTTACCATCAATCACAGTCTGTGAATGGGTCGTCCTCTCATCCATCACGGAAAGAGGTGGCATCTCCTACCATCTCTCACGATCTCTGATAGCCTTGCTCTACCATCTCCCCATAATCCCTGATGATCCCAGCCTCTCCATCTCACGGTCTCCGATGGCCTTGCCCTCCCAGCTGTGAATGTTTCCAATATTTTCGAGAACAATTGCCAAGAATCGAAGTATTATGCATTCTCCTAATCGACTTTTAATCGATGATTGAACTTCTACCGACTGAACTACAATAAACATGTACTGATAAATATAAGCTTACCTCATTACATATCCCTAACTCGTTTTGGTGTCGATTATAATTAATTAAAATTTATTTTTTCCTCAACACTATCAGTTTCAGAGATTTATATATGTCATGTTCCTCCATAGACAGACCTGGCCACCTTTGGAATCTATTATTCTTAACATGATTATCTCGGTTTTAATAGGTTAAAATTTACTGTTTTTCCACAAAAATTCAGTTTCAGAGAAATATGTATAATGGGCTCTTTACACATACTTGAATGCTTTGTAATCGATTATACTTGATTAAAATAAATAAGTCGATTTTAATCAGTTAAAGTTTTTTTCTCAGCTATGTCACTATCAGATAGCATATGTGTAATGTTACGTTTCCACACGCTTGGTCCTCTTTGGAATCTATTATTACTAAAATGACTAGTTCGACCTGAGTGGGTGAAAATTTACTTTTTGTGCTCAAAAATGTCAGTGTGAGAGGAAGATATATAATGTGGTCTTTAGACATACCCGATCATCTTGGGAATCGATTATAATTAATTAAAATGACTAAATGGATTTTAATCGATTAAAAATCTGAAATTAGATGTGATTAGATTGAGATTTTAAGCCATTAGGACGATAATAATTGATTTTAATCGAATTATTTCTGAAAATTGTGATTTTTTTACAAAAAATAAAACTATTTCGTCTATAATCGAAAATAATCATGATTCTTACATAAAAATTTTTCACTGAATATTAGCGAAAAGCTACCTTCAATTTTCTCCAATTTGCAAGGAAAATCTCTTCAACTTCCTTCAATTTGAAAGGCAAAATTTCCAGAACAGGAGAGCTAACCCCTTCTACCTCCCACTGTCGCGCTGCCCGTGGTTGCACGGGAGTCATTGAAATATTTTCTCGGGTGATTTTAGAATATCTTCAGCGCCAAAAATTCGGCTTAATAATTTGAGGAACTTATTCTAATTAATATACGAAATGTGACTTTTATCTACGAACTTTCATTGTCGATACTCACCTGAGTCACTATCCGTTTCGCCCATTGACTGCTCATTTTGTACCTGAACAGTGCGTTGCATATGATTGTTTTCATCCTTATTTTCTTCGTGAATTTCATTAAGACGAATCTGTTCATGCTCCATCTGTTGCTTGAGTTGCTTTATTTCTTTCTGATACTCAGCGATATCAGCTTTGTAATGCATTTCCTTATCTCTTAGTTGTTGAATTTCAATCCGATGTTGATCTTTCATTTGCTCTTTAATCATTTTGACTTCAGTCACATATTCGCTTGTTTTAGCACGCTGTTTTTTCAATTGGTCGTTAAGTTGAATCGTATCATTACGATAATGTTCTGCTGCAGTTGTCTGTTGCTTTATTTTTTCTTTGAGAGAACAAATTTGGTTCTGATTCGCATCATTTTGAGTTTTCTCTCGTGTTAGCTGTTCTGTAAGGACCTGAAACTTCTTCTTGTATTTATCCACTTGCGCTAATAGTTCCTTCTTTTGATCTTTGAGATGGTCGACCTCGTTATGGCGTTGTTCATTTTGATTTTGTTCTCGTTTCCATTGTTCTTCGAGTTTTCGACATTTATTCAGATATTGGTCCATCTGAGTCTTATCCTGCATTTCTCGTTCTTTGAAATGTCGACGACTGTCCTCAGTGCGAATTTTATGCTGCTCTATTACATTTTTCAACTGCATAGTCTCTTCTTTAGATTGATTCAATGCAGCTGTTCGTTGCGACACCTGTTCTTTGAGTTGTTGCCGTTCAGCCATGAGTGGCACGAGTATTGGTCGTAAATTTTGATAACTACAATTGGTCAAGTGATTGTCAAGCTGCCCACGTGTTCCTGCCCATGGGCACATAATGTCTGCTGCTAAGCAGGTTGCGGGACATGCAATGGCAACGTGCTGTTCAAAATCGCTTCGCTCCAAGTCTATTTTCCCACATGTCATACACTTCACGTGAATCTTACCGAGAATATTTCGCACAGTACGACTTGCCTGTATCAGCTCGTGAATTCGAAGAAGCCGTCTACATGTAGGACATGACATATTATTTCTTTGAATCCATTCTGTAATGCAACTTTTGCAAAATATATGATCACATGGCGTACATTGTGGATCCTCCAGTGGTTTAGTACAAATCATGCATATTAGTTCACTGTCGATGGACGCTTCATTCATATACTCGTACTGAAATCCGTTTGACATTTTCTAGAAATAAAAAGAACGACAAATAAAATAAATATGTTTTTTAAGGATCCAACATTGATACGGTACGCTTAAGCATTTATGTATTGATACTACTCGTTGATGCTGAAGATACGAAGTCCTATTTCATCTGATAAATTCCAATTGTGCTTTTAATACTCTGAAGGATCATATCGCGTAGTAAATACGAAGTATTTCTTCAGCTGAGCCTACATCACTGTTTTTATGAACACTTATCCAAAACTCAACACTAGTTAATGAAGATGGAAACTTTTATAGATGAAAACCAACCATGACATTCAATTCATAGCAACGATTTCTGCTTTCTTATGCGAACCAGATATAATGAATTATTTTGAAATTACTACGGCGATATGACATATTTCCAACAATCGTTTTGGGTGTTTGTTTTCATACGATTCCTATGCAAAATATTTCGACAATGCTTGAAATATAAAGCCGTCTTATTCGCTCTCATTTGTCAGAAGAGCCTACATTTCGCAAGGATAGAAATTAGGTTGCCTTCCTAAAACTTCATACTCACCTTTTTGATGTTCTAACGGAATTTTGAATAAACAACGCTGCAAAATAAAACCTAAATAGCTTTTCCCCCTTACACATGTGCTTGTTATCAGTGTTATCTGTTAATGGCGAAGACGGTGTGTCAGCAACTATGTTTTTTATTGGCTTCATTTGTTTTCCAATAGCGAGCATCATGCACTGTATCTCGAGTAACTTTCTACGAGAAAAAAACAAAACAATCGTAGGCGGTAGCTCTATACTATACTCCTTCGGGAGAACCGCGAGTCTAGAATTTCATGTCTCAGGGTGAGGGTGTGTGGGTGTGTAGGATGCTACCGCGACGCGTTGCGATCCAGCTTAATGGATCTCATCAGGTGGCTTAGTATCTTTAGTTCGATTCAGAATTTTTCAAAGAAAATTCAAATCCAATTCAAGACCAACCTACCCAGTTCAATTTTGACGAACAAAATCGAAAGGTAAATGCAAACTTGTTCAAATCACTTGAAACGAGGCGTGTAGGAAGCTACCACGACGCGTTTCGATCACGGATTAATCTGATTTTGGGGATGTGGGTGTGAGTACGGGCACGGGCTGATCATGAGCCAGACACACACCCGCACCCACACCCACCCTCGTGACTCACGAATGGTGAAAACCCCACCTCGCTATCTTATTCCTATCAAAAGTTATTCAAAAAATACCCACCCGCCCTTTTTTTGAAATGGACAGTAGGTTCTTTTAGAATTTAGTTAAGATACTGTATAGATTATTGCACTTTGTTTACGATTTCTTTTGAATAAATTGAAATCATTTAAAACAGGTATAACAGAGCCATTACGATATGATGAATCCCTTCAGCAAGGACGAAATCTGGATCATGGTATGCTTGACACATCCACACCCACACCCATATTATAAATTATTTACTTAATGCTGAAAACAAAATCTTCCAAAGTACACTAGATTCAGATCAACTGCGCGGATAACTTTTCGAAGCAAAAATGAGGCAAGATACTAGAAATATATTGAATATAGATAAGATTTAGTGTGATACAGTTAAAAGTTCATAATAATCTGAGAAGAGTTTATATGAACTTTACATGCTGCTTCATATTATTCAATAATAATTTTCTGGATTTCTTGTTTGACCGCTTCGATCTTTGATTTGATAGTGTACATGCTGTGCATATTGGGTGAGTCCATTTGGTCCTTTGCCGCCCATAGTACCAATAAGTTGACCTGATCTCACATTATTATTAACCTGAACTTTTGTAGTATGTAGATGTAAGATTTCATGGCTATAACCGGTTGATGTATCAATTTTTACTGTGCCGTAATTTCCTCCAACAAAAGTAACTACCCCATCAACAGGTGAGTAAACATTTGGATGTTGCATATTGATACCATATTGTCCAGGAACATTATAATTGAAGTCAGTACCGCCATGAAATTCACCGTTTCTTTGACCATAGTGACTAGTTATATGCGGTGCAATACCATTCAACGGAGGCAGCACAATATTCATAATACGATTAAAACTGGGCAAACCTTCAAAAGATTAATAGTTGCTTTACTAATTAGATAAATATGAGAAATAGTTTTCGATAATTTCTTAATAAATATGTAAAAAGCAAGATGTTGGTAGAATTCAATGGAACAAAAGCTCATTTTAAATTTAAAAAAAACCCAATGTTATTATAAAATGCAAGACCATCGAGTTCTCCGATGATAGGTGTCATCATTTAGTGTACTATAACCTTTAATATGTTCGATTAAAAGTGAGTATATCTGAAAATTTCTTTAAAGTATCTCAAATAGAAAATTGAAATTTTTTATGAGAATTCATTGGATGGCGTCATGGATTCTTTTGTAATCATGGGATACATAGTTACCACGTAGAAATATCATTAAAATACAATTAGTTTTCATCAGGTGCCAATTTAACACGTAGTTTCAAAACTGAGAGTAAATAACATGAAAAAGCTATGAGAGTATACATGTGATATTGGAAATTACATCGATGACACTCTTGACAAATTATTTTCAAAAGGAAAAGTCAATTTTGTGTATTTACAGTTCCTTACAGGCATTGGGTTGAATCTATGGGAGAGGCAGAGACGGGTAAGTCAAGTCAAAAAATGACTTGAAACGGGTCAAGTCAAGTCAAGTCAGACTTGACTTGACTTGAAAATTTTCAGAATGACTTGACTTGACTTGCAACAAGTCGTACAGAGAAATTCAAGTCAAGTCAAAAATTATATGTATAGAGACCTTTTATTAATTGAATTTTTGAACTCTAATTTGAAATGTAGAAGAAAAATATAAATAATAAATCAAAGATGGGCAAGTCAAGTCAAAAAATGACTTGAAACGGGCCAAGTCAAGTCAAGTCAGACTTGACTTGACTTGACTTGATGATTTTTTGAATGAATTATGACTCAATTTAACTTGACTTGAAAACGTCTGACTTGACTTAAGTCAAGAAAATTTCAAGTCAATTGACTTGAAATTATCTTTGGCTTATCTATGACTTGGCTTGACTTGACTTGAGTCGAAAAAACGCTGATTTGCCCATCTCTGGGGAGAGGTATGGATATGACTGACGGTGAACAGGAATAGTCAGACTTTTTCTTACAAACCTAAATAAGTTCATACATCTGTCCCGATATAGTAGACACAATTAAACATCAATAGAAATATCCTTACCGCCGCTGGTGTCGCCACTGGTGCAGCACTGAATATTGTTTCCACCAGGACAAAGATTGGCTGGATCGGATATTCCGCTACAAGTGGAAACTGGTTGACAAATGCCTGCAATCCCTTGCCTGTTCCTGCATGTACCATATGTACAACACTGGATAGATTTATCACCAGGGCAGAGATTGGCTGGATCCGAAGTTCCGCCGTTGGATGCACATGTTCCGGTATTAATACATTCTCCAGCTCGACCATTTTTGGCTTTGCATGTTCCATATTGTTGTGCCAAGATGATCAATTGCAGATCCATCACTAGCAACAGCAATATACGAATCTGCATCGAAATACCTTATGAAAGCTAACGAATGATACGGTAAGAAATAGTGAAGGAACTATTCTAGCATACGCTCTTATATATACAGAACGATTAAATAATAACGTCTATTCCAAATATCACTTCCGCTTTTTAAAATCTCCTTATCTTTATATGATTAAGTTGCTCTGCACTTCTCTTTATAAAGTCACACGAAGACATTCTACTTAACTTTAAATCCTTTGATATGGCAAGTAACTACGAATCGTATCCTGATACGAAAATATACATGTGATTGAAAGCAAGCATTTGTTTAGATGAAATAACTACTTCGATGAATAAATTAGTTTTCTGTGTATGGATAAGTGTAGATGTATGAACTATGGCATAACCTATATGAATACCAACACTCTCAAAAATGATCTTTTAATCTGCTAGTTACTTAAATATAATTTCTCGTAAATTTTATCCCGACGTTTTCTTATGAGGATATATTTTGAAAATATCACTAAATATAATCGATATTTGTTCGAAAATTTGATTCAAAATTGTTTTTTTTTATTTCTATTTGACTCTTAGATGCGAATTTCAGTATCGTAACTTTCGTTAAGTTCACAAATGTTACATCCACATTTTGAGCAAAAACAAGAAAAAAATCAATACAAAAGATCATCATAAAATACACTATCCTATCACATTTCTGTTTATGGTTTAATATAGATTAAGTTAAGAGTTGATAGTAATCGAAATAGAATAACCATGTGTTATAAAAATCAATCTGTACAAAAGTCTCATTGTATTTAACCATAAGGATCAGTTGATCTGGTACTAATCTAGATACACAAGAGCAGATCCATGCCAAAAATCATTTTATTCGCATTACACACCTACATATGCTCACTCCCTAAATAGTATTGATTGATACGTTACTGAGATTTTTGAACAATAAAACGATCCCAAATGTCGAAGGAACGAGTTATTTGACATTAGATTCATCATCGTTGTTTTTCTGTTCGCGTTTTCTTTTGAAAAATAATTTGAAAAAAAAACATGTCTTATCTAATCTATTTAATGTCAATATGTAATAGTCACACCCACACCCACACCCCGTTCTATGGATATAATCTACCATTATCTATTTTTGCCTTATTAGGTAATGATGATAATGGGCAATGGTTAATTAATGATTGTAAAAAGTCTAATATTGATATTAATCAATTACATAAAACAAAAGGTGTTACATCAACATCATATACTTACCTATGCTACAAGTGTTGAATCAACGGGTCGACGAACATTTTTTAATCAAGGTGGCACTAATGCGTTACTTAGTGATATTCATTTTGAGTTTAATTATTTAACTAATGGAAAACATTATAATTTATTTTATCTTGGTTATTTAACAATACTTAATGAATTAGCTCGCATTATTGATAATGCAACTATTGCAGGAAAAGTACTTAAAAAAGCAAAAGATCATGGTTTAAAAATAATAGATGATTTTGTTAGTGCGCATAGTTTATTGTAGTGGCGTAACCACGAGGGNGGAAGAAATTCAGTTTTTAATTAATTCTAAAGAGTCTTGGGGCCGAGCCCCCCCCTAGCTTAAAATCCTGGTTACGCCGCTAAGTTTATTGTATTAAAAAATTGCACTATTAACATTATCGTATGTTGATCATTCCCTCGACTGAAGGGAGAGTCCCATGAAATAAAATGCGTTTGTTCGTTTGATTGCTTGCTTGATTGGAGTAAAAAACCGCATTTATGAGAAGTTACCTTACTTTAAGACTTTTGCGGGTGTGGGTATGGGCTGATCATGAGTTAGATACACACCCACACCCATACCCTTATTATGAATCGATAGAGCTTTGAATTCTCCGACCATAGCACCTAGCTGAAAGTCATTTTGTTGGAAAAACGTTTGACAAAAAAGATTAAATATCACTTTAAACGGCTCACTACCAGCTACCGTAAGCCACCCGAACCCACTATGACCTATATCTCAATGTGTACGAACTTACGACAACAAAAATAGTATTGAAGTCACGTTTCGATATATATAAAGTTGTTCAATTTAATAATTGTGTCTCGGGCTGTTTTTCAATAAATCTTACAATCTCTTTCTCGGAACATCTTTCCATATATGTCTCTGTTAAACAATAGTTCGTCTGTATATGCTTCAGGATGGGTCAAAAGTAAATGGATAGGTTTTATTTGCTCTTAACTCTCTATCATATATCTAATTTCATTTCATATTGTTCCAATCTTTCGTTAAAATATTTAGGTCACTTTGTATACGGGCGACTGTATCGAAGGTACAAAGAAAGACGTTCAATAATAAACGTGTAAGAGATTCGAAAAAACTGAATGCCACCTCTATAATATTTAGTTGATAAATTTCTTTTTCGAAGAAAAGATTCTTTTGTCCAAAATCGGTCACCGAAAATTTATAGATCTATTTTGCTTGTTTCCGCTGAATCAAATCGTATTTTTACTAAAACATTTCTTCAAAGAATGCCATACTTTCATTTCTGTTGATCTTTCATTGAAAATTCTCTCTCTTATTCCCAAATAAAACATCACAATCAAATATCTTATTGAAGGAAATCATCGTCAGACGATGGCAATGCCTTTTTTCTATCATTACTAATGTCCGTCGCTATGTTTTTCAATAAGTGAAGAACAAAAAGAGCTGCAGAACTGTGTTTTTCCATTGTCGAAAATTCAAGATACGATAAGGTCGTTTTTTCCGATATTATATTGAACGAAACCATTTTAAAATGATCTGTCGTTCAAATGAAATTTCAGTAAGAACTAAGAAATTTGCTTCATAATTGAGAAAAATCACTGTTTTCCAACATTTGAAGAATTATTTCTAGCTTGTTAGATGTCTTGATGATTATTCTTAGCAGTTGATAAGTTAGAAAATTCAATGATATTTGCTTTGCTTTTTTTGGTCTTACTGATTAGCTATTCCAAGTGTTTGAAGACGAAATAAAGCGTGTGTAACACATTCAAAGAAAACATTTCCGAAATATTTAATATCGTCAAAAAATAATAGCAAAATGACATTTATAAACGTGCTTTTAATGCCAAAAAAAGGAAATCAATTCAAACTAAAATCAAGACGATTACTAATAAATGGAAGTGAGTAGATTTGACATTGACCATAGTGATTATTGAAATAATCAAACACACAATCAATAGATTGCCATCGTTTGACAAATTCTATCGACTTCGGTATGAGGAGCACTCTCGTCATATTGAACGAATATGAGAATGGAATGGGGTGTGGGTGTGGATGAGAGGACTATTTGAATGACTACATCCATACTCACACCCATCTTTGAATCTATTGGTATATGACTATCTGCGTTAACGCTTTATTTTCTGCCCTTTCAAAGATCCTCTCTCGTTAATTTCTAATCTGTGTTCCTCATAAAGTACTGAACACTTTAGCTGAAAAAATCGGGTGTATGTTATCTGTAGATTGATATCCACACCCTTTCGTTCATTCCATTGACATTTCATTGTCCTTTCGCGATTTATTTGAAAAATAATTCAAACATCTTTCATGAGTTTATTCGAGAGAAAATCGTTGAACACGATGATTATACTTATCGGTGACATAGAGATTACCATGTGGACCGAAAGACAAATCCTCTGGGCTGTAGAATTGATTTTCTCTAGATTCAAAGTCATTTCCACCCACCATAACAGTGCCTTGTTTCTTGTCTGCTTGAACCCAACGTATCACTCGATGATTTCCTGAGTCTACCACATGTATGGCACCCAATGTATCGATGAATAGTCCGTGAGGAGACGACAACTGTGTCAGAGCACTCCCTTTTTCTTGATCTCCAGCAACGATGATTCCTTCTGTTGCACCTTTTCCCCATTTCATCACACGATTATTGTCTCTGTCTGACACATAGACATTCTGTTGTCGATCGACAAAGAGATATGCTGGCAGTTTGAATTGATTTAGACCAGAACCAGCCCGATTTCCACCAGCCACGAGAATTCCATTCGTGTCACTCATTTGATATCGTCTTACTTCATGCATTCCGATGTCAGAAACGTAGAGATATCTTTGATCGTCCATGAATAATCCATAACAAAAGATGTTATTGATCAAAATTTCTCCTTGTGTTGGGCTACTACGGCGAGACCATCGTACAACTCGTCGATTATTTTGATCACAAATAAGGAAACTATTCGTCACTTTGTCGATCAAAACATCGCTTGGATAGTTCAGTTGGTCCATTCGATTCCCTAGACCCTTTCCACCAGCGACAACTTGCCCATTCGTATCATCTTTCTTCCATTGAATGATACGATGATTCCAGGTGTCAGCAATGATCACTGTTTGATCATCATCAACGACGAGACCAGAAGGGAGATGTAGCTGATTGGTGGCATTGCCTGAACCTATACCTCCAGCGACAGTAACGCCATTCCTTACCGAAGTAGCATTGCCAGTAATATTGGGGATGGCTAGAACACAAGTGAATAAAATCTTTAAAGAGACCATCGTCATCTTTCCATACGCAACGGAAGAAATACTTCAAAAATATTTTTCCTCTCTTCCACATGCGTTGTGAGGAGATATAAATATGAGAATGTTTCATTCTGTTGCAATCAGGCATCAATGCTGATATAAAAGTCCTCAAGATTAGAATCTTACGTCCTTATTATTATTATTATTATAGAAAATAACAATTTTTATAGAGGAAAGTCACATGAACTATCTTAATGAGGAAAACAATAATACTATAGAAATAATAACTTATATATATATATACATAGAAGTTATGCAAAGAAGTCCAATCTTTCTCTTCTTATTTAAGAACTCTAAAAATCGATATGTTTATTACATAGGCTTTTGATTTCATATAAATAAAATTAACTAATGATTCATGTTCGATCACTCACGATTTTGTTGGATTATTTTCTCAAGTTACATTTGATTATACACCACACGTTCATTGTTTTTGTAAGATAGCATTCCATGTCACAGGGAAAGTCAAGAAAAAAGCGAAATGATAAATTGTATATATTACCAACTACTTTTCTAGTATACTTACTAAATAATATGAATTCTTTTACTTTCGGTGTTCAAAGAAATTATTTCTAGTAGTTTTGATTTTTTCAAATGCTTATAATGGCCAAACAATCAGATATAAGATGTAAACGCTGTTTTCACGCATTGAGATTGAAAATTGACGAGCACAACCCTCGTCATGTAGCAAGTTTATTTGGCAAATCAAACGCTTGAAAACGGTGCTTTTTTTCATCGATGCATTTTAACAGACCTAACAAAAATATTTAGTCGATGAAAACATTTTAACGAGTTAATGTTTCCTCTTTGAATTCGCATTCTGGATTGTCATGCAGAACAAAATAGGAACACCTGTCGAATATCACTATTTTAAATAGTAAAATTCTTACAGTTCAGTTAATGATATCACAATCGATGTGCAGAATCTAAGAAGAACGTAATAAAGTCTTTTTTTTAATGGTTCCATTTCTGTTATTTACAAGTTATTCTATGTACATAGATTTCGCTTAATAATTATAAGTAAGTTTACTCTAGCATTATAGTGCGGTAAAAAAGAACTGACTGCAATGGCATGGATACATTTCCATGCCACGGATTGAAACGCTATTCATATTGAAATTATTGCAACTGTTAAAATACGAAAATTCAGACATTTTCCTTCAGTTCAAAATGCCTAGAAAACGAAAAAGGGGTTGCTGTCAAAACGTGTAAATTTCTGTTTTCTGACTGTTTGAGGATATTCTAGTTTTAAATGATCAAGTGCCATTTGTTGAACTACCTAGGATGTAAAAATATAATGGCACCAACTGCTCTACTAAGTTTCTGTTCGTTGATTTATGATAACATTATTTGCAAAGATATTTCACTATCAAAAAAAGAAAGACAAAGCACAAAATAAATTGTTCAGTTAATTTTACTAATACCCATGCGGAGAAGCGATGGCTGCGCAAATACGGGTACAATTTGTACACTACTCTACAAAAAGGATCAACTACCAGAAATATGTGTTGGTCTGTATCGGCTTTTATACATACAAGCTGATATAATAATTCCAGAATTCAGTATTTTTTTGGAGTATAAATCGCATCAAACCGATACATGTCAATACATTTTTCACTTGTAGTTCTTCGTTGTTAATTAAAACACATTATAATTATCAATAATTTTAATTTAGAAAAAATATAACGAATTTGCTTTTGAAAGTTTATACTTAAACATCAGCTTTTATTTCAATAATAAAATGGTATGTTCATCTGCACACATATAAAATAAGCAGAAATATAAAATATTAGTTATAATTGTAATATCCTTGATGAAGCGTAGCATTACAGAGACATGAAATAAATGGACACTACCCCACCTACACTTTTGCCTCAGATTTTTTGTTAAAAAATTTAATTAATTATATACCATAAATAATTTAAAAGAAACAAATTGCTAAATGTAAAATTTCTTCGGGTTATACGGGAAGGGGGGGGGGTTGACGGGACGGGTTTTAAAAATTAGCGGGGTGAGTCTCGCGGGGCATGAAAATTTCCTGTCCGCATACCTCTGGTACATACATAGCATAAATATAATTTCTATCGGTTAAATCTTCTCTAATTAACTTAAATTGTCAATGATAGTGTTGGAAACATATAGCTAAACAACTGTAACTCTTTGAAGTTACTTTCAACATTTAGCTATCAACTTTGCACTCTGTATGATGTACTTTAATTTATCTTGATGCAAAAGAAGTTTTAGAAATTGGAAGAATATGAGGTCTCATGTCATCTTGAAAGCATGAACTTATTTAATACGTAGGGAGATTTTATGAGTAATCGTTAGTAAGCAATGTTGAAAAATAGTCAAGAAGGCGATTAGTACTATACTTCATTTTTTTTTCGAGTGAAAATCAAATTATTTCTAATTAATTATTATTTATATCTGATTTTAAAGAAAAATTGAGCAAGATCATTCGAAAAATATCAATCAATAGCTTACCTGATTGCTGAATAGTAGTTGTAGGTGCAGTTGTAGTTGTAGTTGTAGCTAAAATTTAGAGTTTATATTTCTAGTCAATATCATAGAATATGTTTGTAAAAAAGGCAGACAATTTCAAGTCTGATATAGGATAGCAAACAGAACTTGATGAAACACAAATTTTACAACAGTAGTCAGATTCTGCGAGCTCTGAACTTCCGAAACTTATGAAAGCGTAGCTTTGCAATGAACCACAAAGAACAAGGGACTAGAAATAAACAGTAGATTCAAACTTGGTATTCACGGTAATCAATCGATTATACAACACACTTTATGGATCCATATTGTTCATTTTCTCTAGGTCTACATTTCGTATCTAATTTTTAGAAAAGCTCATTAGCCCGTTATCGCTGTCACTACATTAATATGGATTGTAAATGTGAGCGAATATCAAGAAAAATAATATAAGTTCAAGATGCGAAGTACACTTGACTCTACAGATCAGCATTTATTCTCTTACTGAGTGTTGGTGGACAGAATTGTTGATTGAATGTTGGAATTGGATAGCAAACAGGAGAATCCTGACATTGAGGATGGTGAACACATTGATGATCAGATTGATTGCAAAGGTTAGTTGATTTTTCGCATGGAACTAGTTCAGAGCAAGTCGCCGCCAATCGATCCGTACAAATACCGGTGTTAGGAGTACTTGCAACACGGAAACAAGCGCATGCAGAATTCCGTGAACATCAATCATATTGAGACATTCCATTGCATGCTTGAGATTGTACTTGAACTATCAACACACTAAATCAAAAAAAGAGGAATGAAAACAAAACAAAAATCAAATCTGTATTGCTTTAACTGAAAGATTTTTGGATATTAGATGAATAGAAAAAGAATAAACTTAACAATTACCTGCATAGAACAAATATGAAACAGTAGATTACTTTTGAAAGCATCGTTTGCATTGAAAAGAAACAGAATAGCGACAGTGCCCATATCTATACCTACTGAGTAGCTTATACTATTCGTATTCACGAAAATTAAAAAATATAAGTTGATCTTCTAATAATTAGAAATTCGATATTACCCCATAGGCTTTCTTCACAATTGTTTTTAATCTCCAAGAAAATAATCCTCCGAGAAGAAAAAAAGCACCAAAAAATGCAACGACTCACTAGACTTGTTTCATCGCTCCCAATATGAATAATTATTTATGTCATGAAGAGTGAGAATGAATTCAACAACAATGCTGTTTTCGAACTAATTTAATTTTTATTATGAGCAGCCTGCATAAGTTACTATCTTTAAAGTGTACCTTCGTCGAACTTCAGGCGTTTATTTATGGCGAACACATTAAACCTATATTATTTAAACATGAAAATTTACTCTCAGTATAGAAGTAAGCCGATCGGTAGACGGGTGTGGGTGTCTGTCATTGAACGGAGAACTCGTTGAATGACTTCACCTACACCGACGTCCACACCCGAGGATCATTCATGACGATAATGGATTACAAATGAGATAAAAACAAGAAGGTATATGAAATCAAATCAGGAGTGGCGGAGCGTCATTAAGCTAGATGAGGCTCATAATATTTCTTTTTGTATCGTCGAATTTTATGAAAGCATCAAGTAGAAAATAAGTCTTAGTGGCTCCGCCGCCACTAAATCAAAAATTATTCTTACTAAGTTACCATGAAACATCGCAATTCTTATTGTTGTCCTATGTACAAGGAAATAAAAAGACAGACTACAGGGATTTTTTTGAGAAAAAATACTCGAGAAATTATCTACATCAAATCATTTCAATAGATACTGTTTAGTAATTTAAAAATCTGTTTCAACAAAAATGTATTCATATATATGAACCTATCAGAAGAATTAAAACGAGAGATAAAAAAAAACAATAATGGAGGACATATACGTTATATCAGTGCAATCACTTCTTCATGTATAATAGCGTAAACAGACGAATAAGGCGTGAATCATTATTTAAAAGATCACGTGAAGAAAAGAAGTGTGATCTAAGTCTTAGAACAGCAAAAAATCTTCATCTGAACAACTAATTATCATCTATTTGTACATTCTAGATTGTATTTGTATTAATATCAAACTTTCGTTCGCCATGTCAACAACTTCAATAGAGAATTTATCGAACGAATTGTTTTACGAAATGTTCGAATATCTCGATGGCTGTAACCTTTACCAAGCATTTTCGGATCTAAATCATCGATTTCAACAGCTTCTCAGTTCTTCATTGCTTCGACTCAAAATTAAAGTTTATTGTTCAGAATCAAACGAGATAACGATGAATAACTATAACAAAATAGTACTTCATAATAAACAACAAATATTTTCCATTAGTATATGGACATTGAAAAAACCTGATCCAATGGCTTCGTCGTTTAATTTTGATTCATCATTTAATCGTCTTGAATCTCTTGTGATCAGTTCTATTGAACCAGATTTACTTTTATCAATTCTTCCAAAATTGGCTCTTTTAACACGTCTTTTCTCTTTGAAAATCGATGCATTGCCTACTTTAGAAGATCTTAGCATTTTTTATCAATTTATTTTCAGTCTTCCAAAATTAAAATACATCAAATATACGACACCGGATTCCAAGGATTCTAATACAACAATATCATTACCAGCCGCTACTAAAGAACAAATTACATCTATTGAATATTTTATTATTGATCATTTGTGTACTTACGATCAACTTTCGAATTTACTATCATATACACCAAATCTTCGTTATCTGAAATATTTGAATCTATATGGAAATAAGTCCGATGTCCAATCCATTAAACTGGGTACATTTCCATATTTAACACATCTTTCAATAAATAACTATGAAATGAATTTTGATGAATTCGAGATATTCATTAAGAAATTCAATTGTTCACAATTGAAAATTTTATCCTTCAGTACTATCGTAGACGATTTGTCTTATCTTAATTCTGATCGATGGGAACAATTTATTTTACAAAATTTAACACAACTAAAAGAATTTTATTTCAAATTTCAAGCAAGTCTTTATAGTGAATATCAAACTCCACCGTACAGTGGAGCACAAAATCCATTCATGTCTCAATTTTGGATTCAAAGGCAATGGATTCTAGATACTGAAATCGAATCCGACAATATAATATATTCAATCCGTCCATACAAGTAAATTGAATAAAAATGCTTCGCATTAAAATAATAAATTTTCCGTCTTCTTCTTCTTTAGAAAGCGATGGTATGAACATAACGTACAAGATAACACGATGGATTCGTTCGATGAATGGTCGAAATCCATGCGACTTGTTTTGTCGGATGCGTATCAAGAAGAGTGGTGCAAATCATTAACCGTAAAGAATTACATTCATCACGTGTTAACTGTAACGCAGATTTATCATTTGTACATTTATTTTCAAATTAGTATTGATAAATTAAGCAATATTTTACAAATGTTACCTGAACTTGATTCATTAGAAATATACCGTTTCTTATATACAGATTCAGACGATCCGCTCTTAGAAGATATTGAAAGTCCTTTTGATTTAATCGCAAAGAATCGAATTACAAAACTTTATCTTAATACTGTCTCCTTGGCAGAAGAAATTTATTTCTTCATGGAAATTTTCCAGTGTATTATTCAACTCAAAGTTCAATTGAAGCAGTCTGTTGATATGGAATCATTCGTACGAGATATTTTATTGCATTTAATGATGAAACCTGATAGTCCACTTCAATTTTTATGCCTTTGTTCAGAAATGGCAGATGATTTAATGGTGCAAAAAATTAAAAACATGATTGAGAATGAAAATTTACTTTTTGATTTTAATATAATACGTGTCATGAACGAAATCCATTTACAGTGGAACTAATTGTAATTATTTTTTGTACATATTTTTCTATGATCTTGATTAATAAAAGCAGTTAACCTTGTTTTATGATCATCGTAAACGAGAAGTCAATTGAACAGATTAGATGGAAAATTTTCGTGAATTCGATTGCATGCATGCTGATATTACTACACATCTAGCAGAGGTAGAACGAGTACAAGTACAGTAAGTAGAAGTATTTTACTCATATTTTAACTTGCCTTTTCATGAGGTTCCAAAATTTCGTCAACTGTGCATTGGTCAAAAGCAGAAGTATGATTGTATATTGGCGAAGTTATAGTGGTCTTTCGCCAGTGGAAAAAGTTCTGTTGTCAAAATTTTGGTCGCCTGATTTTATCAACAATAAATAATAGATGTTCAAGAATTTCAAAAAATAATGTTTAATGTTTTTTATCAATGCCGCTATCTTTTTAATGAATATATATCTTTCTTGCATAATACAAAAACGGAGATAGAACGTTGTAAGAATTATTTTATTTTTGCCAATATCGGAGATTTCTTGTTACACAAAGTCATACTCGAATGATATTATTGTCATCAAACATATGCTAAGCAGCAAGAAAAATATCTATTCAATAGCGTTATTTTGTTGATTTAGAAATAGCATAATTTCAACCAGTTTATTTATAAAATTTTCAACATCGAATAACATAATGGCACAATAAAAACAACGAAATCTACCACCACCACAAATACCATCCCGTATGATGATTTTTTATAGTATAATGAAAAATTCGTGAGTCACGATCGATCATTCTTTCGATTTGTTCGCCCTCTGCGGTGGATAAATATCCCAAACATAGGAAGAAAAGATGTTGAAGGTGACCTGAAAGTAAGAATCGTACAATTGATTCGTGTTGTCTTCTGGCGGTAACAATTGCAAGATTTTGTACACGAGGACAAAGACGAGCAAAAAAATGAACATATTCTAATGAGCATTCATCGTCGATGCGTAGTTCAGTAACTTTACTAGCATTTGATATCGAAAAAGCTTGATCACTCCGTCGGATTAATGAATGAGGTTCATCGGTAAATGACACTCCGATAAAAGTTAATGATTCAATATTCAATGACAATCGTAATAAAACAATAAGTTGACTAATACTAAATATAGACTGTCGAATTACTAAACGAGTGAGTTGCATCAACGGAACAATTTGATTGAGATTGATTTTCAATGGACGATTGCTGTCAATATCATTTTTAATCAGAGTGAGTTTAGTCACATTTGGAAAATGAATGAAAGTATCCATCGGCACGGAATCGATACCAATCGTCAAATGAGAAACTGAATTGATAGTTGTTTCATAGGTGCCACAGCGATACAATTCATAAGATTTTCTTCTGAAATCGACAAAACAAAAGTCAAAATTTCAATTTAATTTAATCTATTGAATTATTTTACCTGTACGGATGAGTAGAATAAAACATTCCCTCAAAAGTACCACAATTACTTGACCGATATTGATATCGAAAGAACCATTGTCGATTTGTCCAAAATGATGATTTGAAACTATCTAATATTCGATCTGATAAAATACAATCATGAGGATAATCATATTTGCGAATCAAACACATGAAATCGAACATGTATAAATGAGGCATATGATTCATAATTAATTGTTCCCAACGGTCAGCACAAAGAAATGTGTTGTTTCCGTGTATTGTTAAACGTAAACGTTGCAAATGATGAGACGTTTTCGATAAAAAAAATTCAATTTCATCAAATGAAACATTGCTACAATTCAAGTTAATATCAGTCAAATACGATGGTATGGGTAGTGGTGGTTCATCTGTTTTATAATCGAAATTCGATTCAAATCGACATGATAAATGTGTCAATTGAGGAGCGTATGTTAGAATTGGAGTAAGCTGATTGAAACAAAAATCACCATCGATAACGAGATGTTTAAGTGTTTGACATTGGTATTTTTCATCATGATTAAATGGTAAAACTGTAGTTTCAAGATCTCCATAACATTTTAATTTACAATATTGGATTTTAGGCAAAAGAAAAATACATTGAAGTATGGGATTTACATCTAGATGATACGTCGATGAAGTAATATAAAGTGTAAATAAGTGTGGGAGTAATACGAGAGAATTAAGAAGTTGAATGAGAAGTTTGTTCGATGTTACACGATCGAGAATGAGCGTTTCAAGATGAATAAACGAATCAATCGAGAACAAATCGAAAAACGAATCGATGGCACAATGATTCGATAGAGAAAGTGAAACGATTCGATTAATATGTGGTTTTACAAGTTTTTCACATCGAAGAAAAAAATTTCGTTTCGCTAATGATGGTAAATTAATTTTGAGACGAAAAATGTCACTACGAAATAGATGTTGAAAGCGAATATTTAATTGAACCAAAGTTTTATAAATTTCCCAGCTGTCAAGATAATTAAATATTTCGTAGATCAATTCGTTGGAAAGATCTTCAAAACGAGTCTTTGAAGAAACTGAAAATAACAAGAGTTAGAAAATATCCATTCAAATTTAGATGACTGACGAACCTAATTCGTTGTTTTTCATTTTGGGTGTATTCATGTTGTATGTAGCTTTATAGTAATTCGACATTTACCTGAAATAGAACCATATATTTAAACAAAGTGTTGAAGAGGAACTCCAATAAAACTTGTAATGAAATATAGAGAAAAGTTATTGTTTGTAACAAAGACCATAATGAAGTTAGCGAATCGGATCATTCAACCAGAATAAAATCGTGATTCTATTGAACAATGTGTTGAGCAATAGATATCGAAGTATTCATAAATCATCAGTAAAGAGGAATACAAGACAAATTAATTTGGAAATGACTGTCTTAGTGATAATTAATTGATGTTTACTTTTATTATTAAAAAAAATTATTAAAAAGAACGATAAGTATCAGCATATGAACATGTTTCTTAGCGCAGCCTAGGGTGTGGGTTTGTATGTGAGTAGGTGTAGTGTTCTCTCCAGATAAACACTCATACCCACACCCCGACAATATCAAGGAGTTAGTAGATAAAAAAAAACAGCAGAGACAAAAATCAACGAAATTACAGAAAACATAACAACTGTATAAGTAATAGATTTGAACAGAAAAAAAACAGTAGAAAAAATCATAAATATTGGTCGAGACGCAAATTTGAATATTCATTTCATTAATATAGATTTCGAAAGGATTCTCGAAGGATTAAATGATGAATTTATAAGCATTCATTTCAATCGATTAGGAAGAAAAATGGCACAAACTTGAGGATGCGAGTGTCGAGGTGTAGAAGTCAATGAGGATAAGATAGACGCAACACCCACACCCATCTATTTTGAAATAATTATTCTCATTTGAGATTATTTTCCTTTCTCTACTCATTTTCTAATTAATATAAAATAAATATTTATTGTTTAATCGAACCAAGATAACAATGAAATTACAGATGTAATTATTTTCTTGATTGTTTTCTCGAATTAAAATTGATAAAAGATGAATTAAATCGAATGTAATATTAATATATTCGACATAATCAAATATAATTAGTTAAAAGATCGTCCTATTGAGCAATTGAATTAGCTCGAAAAAAAGCTGACTAAATTTTTCTACTCAAGTAAATATTCATTGAGTACATAATGCAGATTTTATAGTTATAACTTATCTTAATAATTTTCTAATAAACTTTTTTGACAATAAAACAACATTTCAATAACCGTTCAATATATAAGATTGGTAAAATTTGTTAAGAAATCTATTGGTATATGTTAGATTATGTAATATGTCTTTATATTGTATTGATTAATAGAAAAACAATACGCTAGACTAAACAAGGCCACCTAGAGATAATCGATTTTAGTTCAGTTTACTTTCTTAATTGATCTTCAAAAAAACAAAAAAAAACAATCGTTTTATTTATAAAAATTATATTTATCTATTGATTTTGAATCAGATGAAATTAAAAAAACTGGATAATTATCATCGTTCTTAAATAATAGAATATCATTCTATTTGAGACTATTTACAATAAACCAATGAAATAGTTTATTTCAATTGTTTTATTTTTCAGCCATCTAAAAGTCAATGCTAGTTCAGACCCATTTTTAGACATGTTTAAATCAAGACGAGGCACTTTCTTTAAAATAACATACCAGTGACTTATTTAATTAGAAAAACATTGAATTTATCAGAAAAATCGTTTATAGATTAATATAATTTATTCGTCATATTTTGTTTCCCTACATCAATTATTCGATTAGAAATACAAATATGAAGTTCGAGCGAATGAATCAACGAAAATCTCTTTATTAAATCAAATTCATAGATATATTTTGTCAAAAATTCTAACTCAAAATCTTATTTCATTTTGTTAGACTCTTCAAAACAAGACAACAAGTCAGCCACGAATTTGAGTATGAATATTATATCTTCTCTATTGATTAATATATAAAAAAAATGAATCTTTTATCTTTGTAAAAACAAAAGATGCTTGTTAGCGTAACTCATTTTGGGCTGAAATTTGCAACTCAGATATATTCTATAACCTCATTAAACTAGTACGAAATATGTTAAGTGTAAAATCTCTTGTAGACTAATAGTTTTTCTGCAGGATAATCAAGCGTTTGAGAAAAATCATCTTTCTAATTTTTGCATTCTTCATATTTGCTCATTTTTTTTATACATTTATTTAATAAAGCAAAGGATTGAAACGAAAGATTATTTCATTTAAAGCAACACATATTATGGTACAAGAAATAGAATGCTACATTGAATTCTACATTACATATTAGCTTATATGAAAATATGCAACGAATATATTCACGGTTAATATGTCATTATGTAAGATTTAACACAAAGTGATGCACAAGAACATCATTGGTCTTCATTTTGACCATCATTGTGGTGAATATTTTCGTGAAGAAGGTTACTCTTATCTTCAAACAACCCATGTTGGCATTCTGACTATTGCTTCTTCAAATGTTCATCTAACTTTGGTAATAAACAGTGACCAGCAATTATGACAACACTCATTAAAACTAAGATTGATTGAGATACTGTCATTGTCCATTGATCATTTGTGAAATAGAAAATAAAAGTTGACATTAAACCCATCATAATGTTCGACACAAGAATTGAACCATAGAATACATTTAATAAATAGCTATAGCATAAGATTAATAAAGCTGCCACTACTTTTCCTAATTTCAATGCAAAACTATAATTTTCACATAATTCAATATGCAGAAAAATATCTGATTCTGGATAATCGATGATTAATTGAGAACAATTTGACAATATCTTTTGTACTTTTTTTCGATCTATCATATTCATTGGAGTTCAAATGCGCCATAGCATCTTCGAGTTGTACCGATTTTGCATATAAAAATCCAATCAAAAGAAAAACCAATGATGATATAAATATGTGAACAAAGGTAAATCTTAAATAAGCGCTATTAGACAATTGTTTCGACATGAATCAAGAATGAAGACAAACTACAATATAGATAAACTATTATATTCTAGTTAATAAGTTTAATATCGATCAATAAAAATATATTAAGAGCAGAAAAAACAACAACAGATTGTATCGAAATGACATTTGAGTCAATATGTATGCCTTTATAATATTCTTACACATTTTATTATACATCTGTATGACAAATTTTATATGTTAACAACCAACTGATTTTACTATTTCTTGTTCAACTGTTCATCGAACGTTGTCAATAAATATTGATGAAGAAATAAATAGTAATTCGATCAAGTTAAATGCTATCCTAATAATTTGAAAGATTATTAATCATTTCGTTAGGTTGTATAGAATTAAGAAGTCGATGTAATTCGATAATAATAGTTCACAATACACATAGAACATGGAATGCATCCAACAGACATATATCGTGTAGTGTTAATAAAATTAACAATAATTTCAATAATAAATCTTAACCTTCATACAGCTTCAATTAAGAATAAGAATTAAACCTCGACTATTTGATGAAATGTCATAAAAAAAAAGACCATCGATTCTTCTAGTTCTTACCAATCATTTAAAAGTTATTAAAAAAGACATCCTTCGAATTTCATCAATGAAAATTTCCAAAATATTTATCTCTAGAATAAAAAACAAAAATTATTTTAACTATCACTAAGCTTTTATTCCCCCTTATGCTTTTCTTATTTACGAATAATATTACTAGAGGAAGAGGCATCTTTTGGTTCATTGAAAAATTCTAGTAAGTTTTTATTAATTATTAATTTAAAAATTATAGTGATTGTTAAGTTCGGTGCATGATATTTCGCCATCTACCCTACTGTTATTTCTAATTAATTTTCTTTTCTTCTTTTATATTTCGTACTCTTACAATTTGTCTTTAATTTATTTGGTCCCCTAACAGATTATGCATCATAAATTTATGAGATGTGATGCAAATGGGGCGACACGTAGTGGAATAAAAAGTAGGGAACAACGTGTATATCGGTGTCGTAAATGATCTCTGTTCGGTCGTAGATCCACTCGAGGAACTGAAATTTTTGTATGAGTGTTAAAGAAGAAAGGCAATTTTAGATATTTAGCTTTTTTCTAATTATTTAGTCTGATTTGTTAATATCTGTTCAGGTGCAATACGTATTGCAAATGACTAATGAACGAACTGTTCAACTTCATTTAGACTCACATTTGACAGATGATACTTAGATGAGAAAAAGCTTTAAAAGGTTCGAGGCCATATCCCACTTCTTTTATCGTTAAATTGTATGCTTTTTTATCGACTTTTAAAAATCTTGGATTATTTATTTCTAGAAATAAAATAAAATATAAATCTTTTAATTAATTACTTTCCTCCTTAGCCCTAGCATTCTCTTCATTGCATAATCTTCAAATTTTTACATAAATTTCTAAGAACGCACATTTGGAAATTCTTGTTGAGTAAGAAGATAAAGTTTTGTTGTTTGCAATGTACCGTTAGAAAAACCCTTCACTTGTTTAGATATAAGGATAATATTTAAAAAAAAAAAACTTTAATTAAAACTTGTACATCAGCCAATATTCTAGATTGATTTATTATTATGATTAATGAGGCATATTTTCGAAAAGATCTTTTTTGTTTAATGAATTAACTAACGTTCTGCCTTCAATATATTATTAGAAATGTTTTTTCGGAAATTTTTTCCTCATAAAACTACTTGATCAGTCATTTTGAAATTTACTGGTCATTTTAAATACGTGGTGAATTTATAACTTCTAGATTAGGTTCAATATAAATTCTTCGAAAATAAAAAAAATAAAAAGTTATTTGCTGATATTTTAAATAAACATTCGACATACTTTTTCATCGATAATGATAGCATCATTCTTACTTTTTGAAGTGCCCATGTTGCTAACACATAAAAAGGAGAAGACAACTTTTTCTCTCTTTCTCTCGCACGTGGTGTTGTTTATCTTTACTACTATCACCACCACATCTTCATCACCAACGATTAGGTGATGAAGATGATCCCGAATTTAACACCCCCTNTCCTTTCTTTTTTGTTTTTTCCCTTTGTTGCTTGTTACTTCCTATCTCTCCCGTCCCTTCATGTTTCCCTGTTTTTGTAAGCACTCCCGAGTGTGACAATAAAACGTGCATAAACCAAAAAAAAGGAGAAGACAAGAGATTAAACTTCATTTAATAGTGGTTCAAGTAATTTCGAAGCCAATCGTTTTGTTTGTAAATATTACAGCAAGTACGAATATTATTATATTAACTAAAGTAGCAGTATTTACAAGTCATGAATCTAAAAATTGATAAATGTATCAGATCAAGAATCATACGGAGAAAAAATAAAAAAAATAAATGATCAATCATCATGCATGTCGTATTCAACAGATAAATTATCATAAATAGCTTCATTAGTATTACTGATAGGTTGTCTTTTTCCTTTTGTGCACTAATTTTCAATGTGATCATCGAGATTTGGTCCGACGCATTGAACAAATATCATTGATGATTCTATTATCATAATTTGTAATGGGTTGCTCGTAAAATTGATATAGAAAATAATACCAGATGTGATACACATAATGTTGACAATACAGTAGCAATTTTTCCTAATATAATTAAAAGATCATGGTTTGAACATTCATTTTATCAATTTCTGTTGAACCACCTACCCAGGTGAATGAATCCGATGGAATTCCTGGTTACGGAACCACTAACGGATCCCACGGAAAAAAGCATTTCATTAATTGATCACTAATTAGTACCGTAAGCTAACATTAGAGGGTAGTCCGATTCTAGTGTTGGATACGTCACAATCCAACAGTAGGATCCGATGATTCTCCAATGTTATTCGAACATTAGGAATTCAAATGTCATCCCACAACCCGGAATCAGATAGGAATTCGTTGGTTTATTGGACATTCATATAAAATTCGATCAGATTCTTATAGGATCTTATTGGGTTCGATTGTAGGAATGATCCTCCTGTGTATGTAAAGACCGATGGATAAAGTAGCCAATATCAAAAGAACTGTATTTGCATAAGCTAAAATCAAAAGTATGTAGGAGCCGTAAGTGATTTCTTCATATTTTTTTGTCAATGGTGAACTAGCCTAGTCAAAATTGGATAATTGATCGTAACAAAGATGGTACTCCTACTCGATAGAAGTGTT
Source organism: Rotaria socialis (assembly GCA_905331475.1). Classification (NCBI taxonomy): domain Eukaryota; kingdom Metazoa; phylum Rotifera; class Eurotatoria; order Philodinida; family Philodinidae; genus Rotaria; species Rotaria socialis. Next base: position 12,412 of record CAJNYU010001935.1, on the reverse strand, counting down.
CGCTAGTAGACATTGGACACGCTAGCAACACATGTGCCGTCACATATATCGTTAACGTATCTCGGATAAAACAATGTTTAAATATGAAATTCGTTCATATCGGTTGTATTAAAAGATAGAAAAATATAAATTTCGAAAATTTCTTATAAATAGTGTTTATATTCATAATGGAACAACAATCGTCGAACTCTAAGTCATGTGCATTTTTAATTAAAAAAAACAGTTTTGTCAATCATTTATAGTTTATTAGTATAAGAATAATTCTACGTTTTCATGTATACAGATATTTTTCTGAATAACCAATATATCGTCATCGTTTTTCTTTGTGTGGTGTGTGGGTGTGGGTTTGGATATTTATTACTACACCCACACCCACACCCTTCGAACGGTGGGATGTTAACTCACTTGAATAGCTAAACCAAACCCTCAGGTTAATCAGCTCTTTTGCGGACTCTTTGCATGTTTCGTTTTTATAATGATTCTACCATCTGTTTTAATCAAATCGTTTATCTCAATGCTAGCGACAGGTTAGAATAAGAGATTTTCATATATCGAGTATATCATAAGATGTGTCCTCTTGTTGTAGATATCTCGGAGAGTTCTGTATGTATTCTAGCAAAAATGCCAATAAAACCTTCGAAGAAATCTAGTCATTTCATTTTGCTTCAAATAAAAAAATTGCGACGTCACGTTTAGATAAAACATCACGAGTCTTGCATTGTATCACGGTGTAGAAAAAGGCTGTGTTTGTTTTCTTTCGTTTCAGTCATTCTTCTTTCTTTCACTCTCTCTAGAGCCTGTGTAGTCGTTTTTTTCTTTGGTGAGCCTCGCCGTCGAATGATAGTCGAGAAACAGAAAAAGAGTGCCCCTATGTGCTGCATGTAAATAAATCAAAGGATAAAAAGATGAAAAGAGAAAAGTGGCGATGGTGAAATAACAGTATTCTCCTCTATGTCAGAAAGACTTAAATAACATCCAACATTTCATACGACTACGGCTCATGTTCTATTGATTTGCATAAGCTTTCATTTGCATTACGAAGACAAGTTTTGCGTGGTACTTGATGAAATAAAAAATTCCATTAGATCTTAGCTGACTCCTTCTGTTGACAACAATAAAATTTCTTGTAAAGAAAAAAAGGTACGCTTCATTTTATGATGGAGCATCGACCACACGAGTTTGATCCCGCAACTCTTCCGAACAAAGAACAACAGACTCCAAAATCACCACGAATGGAAAAACGGAGTTTGCGAGCTCGTTCCAAAATACCAACAGTTGACCAATCAGTTCTCGACAAACCAAAATGCATCAAAATTTTGTCCTTGAACTGTTATCTGGTATCTGATCTCGCTCTGTCGGCTCATGAACGCCAGTTTTGTTGTGACAAACAGGAGCGTGCTCAGAAGATCGGAAAATTTGCAGCACAACACGACGTGGTATGTTACAACAGTGTTTTATTTTTGATTTTGAGTTAATTTGGTACTTCATACGTTCAATTACAGATTGCATTACAAGAAGTTTGGGGTGATTCATTGTGGCCACTTGAACGAGAACTCATCGGTGCGTTGATGAATTTTGACTTCTGTTCTTACAAGATTCCCTCTTTTTTTTCTTTTTATGTTGATACAATTTCAGAGAGCCACGAACGAGCATTCAATACCTATACATATTCATCTTCATTGTTAAACGTGGCTTCTCTTTGGTGGAAAGGCACTGGCGGTCTATGGTTGGGAGCTCAGCGCTCAGTGTTGCCGATCTTGACAGCACGAAGAGTTCAATTCAAACATAGCCAGACGCGATCCGGAAAAGGCTCTAGCTACATGCTACTAGATGCAAAGGCGATGTGGGGTGAAGAAAGTTACTTACTCATGATTGATACACATTTGGATCCCACTAATGAAGGCCATTCACAGGAAATCCAATTACGGGAACTTGTACAATTCATTGGAGAAGCCCTCCGTGAAATTCGAAGTGTGATTGGTTCGTTCAATAAAGTAGCAATCTTGCTCTGCGGAGACTTTAACATTGATGGCAAATTCAAAGGACAACATGAATTGATCACCACTGGTCTTGGAAATGGAGTTCGTGACCTTGGCCTTGAATGGGCCACCTCACAGAATCAATCACTCGAGACGACATACGGTGGTAATTGACATGAGTTGTATGATCTTCAACTAATTCACTGATTTCATATTCTCCATCATAGCTCGTTACAACAATGGCTCTGTCAATCGATACAATGCCTGGAATGGAGATAAGCGATTGGACTACTTTCTGACTTTTGACATTTTTGAGTTAGATGGTAGGCGAGTCGATTTGCTGCTCGTTGGTAATGTTATTTTTTTCTCTTTTGTTTGTTTTGCCAAACTCAATTCGATTGTATGTCTTTTTTCTTTTTTTCTCTCACCAGGAGGACAAGTGACTGTGTACAATAGTCCGGATTATGACTTTAGCGATCATTTTGCGCTCAGTTGTGAATTGTATCTAATCTAACTGTAAACGAACTTCAAAAGACTATTCATCCCAAAGCTTCAAGTTTTGTATTCGTTACAAAGTTGTGTGTGAAGAACAACAGAAAAAAAGAAAATCATGCTTTGCCAAGAGGTTGTGTGAAGTGAACACAAATTGAGTTCATGCATCCATATTATACCTATACTATATATATCGCATTAATAAATACAACAGTTGTCGCTGATGATTAAAACATTTCCACCAATTCTCAAAAGATGTATTCTTTCGGTATATATTCCAACCACATTATATAAAATTCTTGGCTTAGTTAAATGAAGATTCATTATTTGTCATATAGAAATATTTCACCAGAATAACATCTTGAGGGTGTGAAAAATAATCACAATAGAAATGTATTTTCATAATTATTCCTTCTACTGAAAGGAGGGTATTACGAAAAACCAGTTAAATGCGTTCGTTCGTTCGTTCGTCCAAAAGGAAAGCAGATGCATAAACATAACTAACTTCAAACAAAATCCTTTGGGGATAGGGTTCATCAAAGGTAATCGGGGTCGGGGAGCACGATGGCATTGTTAGGTTTTTGAAAATTTGCATTTTGCTTTTTTTTTAAGAGAGTGAAATGGTGTGGGTATGGGTGTGAACAGCTACCATGATCTATAGATTTCATCCTTACCAAAGGAATCATCAGATGGCAATTAATGTTAATGATTTTTTAGAAAAATCACAAGACTATTTTATATCTGACATATATATATATATAGAGAATTAAAACTCATATACATGCAGTATGGTGCATAATTATAAGACCACTTGTTTTAAAATTAAAATTAAACTTAATGAAATAAATACTATTTCGAGTGATTTGGCATAGATAAGCCATAAGAATGTCACCATAAAATTTTCAAGCACTCATCCTTTCGTTTTCATATCAGAGATCCGCGAGTCAGTTAAAAATACGACTCACCAGCGCCTCGCCTGTGATCTATCTTAACAAAGATCTTTTAGAGGTAGTTATTCAACTACCTGCAATACCTACAATTCTTTATTTCATTAAGTCCCACTGAATACGCTTAATAAATATAGATAAGTCGAAAGAGAAACAAATCAGAAAACTACAAAATTACATAATTAAATCAAAATAAATAAATAACAATTATTCATTTTTTTTTATTGAACGTATGAATAATGAGTTGTTAATTTGTTGTGGATTTAAACGAGTGCGTCTAGAATTAACTATCAAACCACCGGCACTGAATTCGCGCTCAACATTCGCTGTCGTGGCTGGAATTGAAAAAATGGACCGGGCAAACTATGATAATATTGGATAAATGAATCGATTTTCATACCAAAACGTTAAAGGATTATCTTTGATTGAATTGATATCAATATGCTGCTTAAGATATTTGCTTAATTCATCGTCATACTCTTCATCATATTCATCGCTTACATCGCCTGTTTCAAAAGTCTTCTCCGAAACGTTTGGTCTTCTTTTTACCAGGTTCGAATGTATTTGCATCTTCAGTGGTTTTAGTTTGTCCTTGTGCAGTAGAACTTGTAGTTTGTTTTTTCTCTTTAGCTTTGATTTGAGTCATTCGAGTTCGGATGTATGCATGACACTCACGTACTTCATTTGAAGAACATTTCTTCAAAAATTTGTATCAAGGATGTAACAATGTAGCAGCTAGATGAATTGGTTCTAAAGCAAACATGATATTAAGTAATTGGTAAAGACGTATACGGAAAAAACGCATTCCTAAAAGAAAAGAAAACATGATTAAATTTATATACTTTACATGTATCATACCCTCGTTTTCTTCTAAATATTCATCATCTTCCTGAAGTTCTTCTCCTGATGGATTTTCTTGATAACTTTGATCATATTCCAATAAATATTGAAGTGTAATAATAGCTATTGTAACAAGGTGTAATGTGGGTTCTTTGCCCTTTTGTAGAAATAAAATAATATGTTTGAATGTTCGTAATAGAATAATAAGCTGTAAAATTATAAGTTTATCGAGAACAATAACTTTTTTTCTATCTCCCAAAATCTTTTTTATTTGTCGATATGAGCGATTAACTGATTCCAGAAGTTGACTCATTGATAACCATCTCACAACCGTTGCTTGCAGTACAGCAACACCACATTGGTCCTGAATTATTTTATTCAATCCACTCTAAAAAAAATATTCAAGTTAGTTTAATGTGCGACAAAGATGCATATATGAGTGGTGCTATTTCTTGTCACGTCATTAGAGCAAAACAGCATGTAGAAAAAAAGCTCGAGAAATAAAAACTATTATTTAAAAAATTAAAAAGGATTTTCTCTTCGCACATTTCTGTAAATTTCATGTGGACTAGCGTTTCAATAACTTTAATTATATAAATCTTTTTTTCAATTAATTTTGATTGCTATATTTTTTATTGTACCCTTTACATACTGTTTATGAATAAGTGATTTAATTCATACCTGTTTAACAAACTTTACCAAATTTTTGCAAGATAATATTGTTTTGAGGATATTAGCTGCAGATGATGGAATATCAATTACATCATTATCGTCCTCAGAATCTGATGAGCAAACTAATTCATTTGTTTCATTCGTAATATAATCATCGGCTTTATATTTTATTTTGCCTGTTTGGTAAAAACATTTTTTGATAATATTGTTGAGTCTGTAGTCTACACAATATGCTGGTGAATAAGGTTTAAGTGCTTTAGCCAAATTTGAACCCCTATCACTAACAAAGTTTATTTGTGATAAATCAGTAATACCAAAAGGCTCAAGAGCTTTTTAATAGCCTAGAAGAAAAAAGTAAAAGCACCTACATGATGAAATTTGGAGCTTACAATAATATTATTTTCGGCGCTTTTATCAGCTTCAGTGTAAGGTTGACAACAAAGATCATACGCAAAAAATTGATAATTTTCATCTGTAAAACAAACACTAATTCCCAAATACGAAACTTGTCTATGAGAATCACTCCACATATTAGGACATATTGTGACAGCTTGTTGTAATAAAGGTTCAATAAGTTTTTGTCGAATATTAGAACGATATTCGTTGGCTATAATTTTGCTACATGTGATGAAGTAGTATCGGCACTGAATAACATATCATCAACATGAATATTTCCATATTTGGCCCTTATGAAGAAACAAAGAATATTTAAAAAGCTAGGAATATTATTGTAAATGTTGTAGAATACCCAAAGAAATACATTCTTGAATGAGACATCGAAGTCCTGCATCATTGACAATCGAGAAAGGTCTTATATCCATACAGACCCATTCTACAAGAAGATTTTTACCTTTTCTTCTTCTTCTTCTTCGTTCAGTTTAATTGATCCTGAACGATTACAGGTGAAAGATAAGACTTTTTTTTGTTTGAAAGACAATGAAGATGTTGAATCAGATTTTGTTGAGCATTTAACTGGTGAATTTCGACAATCATGTTTGTTCATTTGTGAAGTGCTATTGTTATTATAAGAAAATGTGATAGAGCAATATTTACATGAGACAAATTTGTCTAATTTTGTCACCACAACACCTTTATCATCAATGATTACAGGATATCTAAACTGATTCCAGCAATCTGAAGTATGCTTCTTCGTATTTTCGACTAAGATTACACGTGGATCTTTATGTATCAACAAATTGTAAATCATTTTACAAGCTATTTTAGATGTACTCAACAATGTACAACCAACGTTGTTCGAATCTGTATTATTCTCTTGTGTGACGTCGATAATATCATCAGGAGAAGAACCAGAGTTTTTGGAACACATAATACGTATCTAGAAATATATTTGTATTGTAATAAATTCAAGTGTCTATCATATGATAAACAAAGTACACTGAATTACGAAAATGAAATGACTGGACAAGACCGAATAGATTAAGTATATGTACGGATGAATGAATAGTCATTCATTCTTCCCATTAGTTTTATTTCATAGCCAATAGATACTCTAAAAAATTTACCATAAAATTGAAAGATGTCGATATCAATTTCCTATTTATTCATCAAAAATAACATTCTAAATATAGGCGAGTAACTCGGCGAGTCTCGGATCTCTGATTTAAAGTTAGAAAAATATAAATATCAAATATTTCTTATGAATAGTGTTTTATATTCATAATGGAACAACAACCGCCGAACTCTAAGTCATGTGTATTTTTAATTAAAAAACAATTTTGTCAATCATTTATAGTTTATAAGCATAAGAATAATTCTACGTTTTCATGTATACAGATATTTTTCTGAATAACAAATAAATTGTCATCGTTTTTCTTTGTGTTATCCATCTATTTGCTTCCTTTTTTCTCTTTTTATTGTCCATTTATTAGCCGTTCCTTTTTTTTCTTTTTCCTCTCCCTCGCTCTCTTTCGCTCTCTCTCTCTCAATTTGCATTGGTTATATTTACTTTTGAGGGTGTATGAGTGTGTATATACCTACTACACTTATTCACACCCGCACCCTGAGCAAAAAGGTCTCTTCCTGAGATATCGAATTAACACGATAACTATACTATTCCATCTCGGAAGATGGAACATCAATGTTACATGCGAATATAATATCCCAAGAAGAGACTTATTCTTACCAACTTCCTCAGATTCATCTCATGCTACCTATCAACAATCATTGCGATCCTTTTTCATTCCCACGACAACTATAATCATAGACTTGTTCGTACACAAGATTAGCATTAACCGTGTTCACTGCATTACATGGGCCCGTAAGCTTTATCCGGGAAACACCAGGAGGAGGCGGCCTAGCTTGATTTCCACAAAAACAAAAAGAAAAGTTCTGTATTTTTTAGTTCACAATTTTTTTTTATTTCAAGAAAACAAAAACACACAGATAGAAAAAGCTAAATATCTACATGACATCAGTCGAAGCCAACCAACTAATCGTACACCTCAAACGGATTGGTGAAATTATCCGGTTTCGTTTTCCCCGACTTGGTCCAATTCGTCTTCTTAGCGGCGAGGAAGAGCTCGTGTATCATCCGCTCACTTTCCGCATCCTCGTATCTCTGGTCATCACTACGGAAGTCGTCTGCTTCTTCGTAATCATCTTCATAGTATTCATCATATGCTTGCCACCGAAGCCAAATAGAGGCAAGCGATGTCGTTGAGGCCGTCTAATTAAAGAAAAAAGAAAAGCAAAATCAAGTGTTTAAATAATCAATTGAATGTTAATCAAGTCTTACCTATCGATGATGGTACTAGGTTTTGGACCAACCGGGGAAACTTTAGGTTCATGAATCGACGTGAAAACGGCCCCGTCAACTAGAATTACAAAAAGTAACATGTTAATGAATTGAAATATGTTTTTCAATTGATTAATGTACTTACTCGTGGGAGTACATTCCACTTCTTCTCCATAACATTGTTTGTAAGACTTGAGGTCACCATATTAAGTATAATTATTTATCTAGAATATAAAATGAAATCAATACATTCTAGTTTACTCCATAAACTCCTGACTTCTAAAAACTGATCAAACGATCAGAAATATTCGTCTTCGTGACATGAAAGCATATCAAGGAAGATATAATTGTTTTTTCTATCTCCAGATCCTTTTGTGTTATCTAGGAAACACCACGAGGAGGTGGGCTTGACTTATTTCCCAAAAAGACAAAAGAAAAAAAATCATACATACCTTGTTACCCATGGTATAGATTTGTTCAAGCAATCACTTCGATGACGGCATGAAGTTATGTTCAGAAATTTTATTACAAAACAAAACATTTTCATAAAAAAAACCACAGGTTTCATAGCGAATAAGAACTCCGCTTCACAATGTGGCACACATGACATTCGCAACAACAACAAATTCTTTTTTTGTATAACACAGAGTGCTGATGTTTTTCAGTGCCTCTGAAAATCCGGCGAGGACGGTACTACATGTTTGTTGATACACGCTCAACATAGTGGATTGTTTTTCCACCTTCACTTGAAGTTTTTCTGCCACGAAATCAGTATCGCCGAGACTGAGGAACAACGTTTTTATTGAGCCGTTATGGCTCTCCTCTGTGGCACGTAGTTGCTGAATATCCTGCCGCATTTCAGTGAGCTCCAATACCATACGTTCAAGCTGTTGCCGTTGACGTCGTCGACAACGTCGTCTCTTCATGTTATTGTTCTTTTTCACCATAACATCTGCAAGAAAAATAGACAATATTAAGTTTTAGGATAGATCTATGTATGCAATCAAAATGAGTCGCATTTACCTTGCTCCGTTTCCATATGCTCGTATATCAGCTCTTTTTTGATGATGACAGATCCAGACATAATATTTTAATCTACAAGAAAAAACAGCAATCGATTAGATTGTTCCTAAAGGTTATTGTCAATTTATTGCATAAATAAACAAGATAAGCTTACCTTTTTCTCTTTCAATCCCAATGCACCTTATAGATTCAAAACAAGTAGTGAATTTTGAACAAGATTTAGTATTATTTCGATGATATAACAATGTTATATATCGGTCTCATATTCAGTTTAGCTCTTGTCCATTGTCTTCATCTTGAGGGTGTGCGTGTGGGTGTCACTCTTCTGTTAATCCACACCCACACTTAAATAAACCACTTTAAGCTGCACTAGGTACCTATATACACATCAGTAGACTATATCCACAAAATTAGTAATATTCTAAAAATCAAGGATTATGCAACAATATTACTACAACAGTCCATCCAAATATCAACAGCAAATAAAGACATTACATCGAAGAAACATCTTCAAGATATACTGGGGAAAATTGTTATATCGGACTCGCATACGTAGAGTTTTTTCATATATAGCGAGAAGTATAAAAAGTGATGTTATCAAAAAAAAAACGTTATATATAATATGAAAACGAAAGAAAGAAAATGGTATAGCTTAGTAGATGTTACTGACTTCGAACATTTCGAATAGACATATATATGATAAACAGGAAAGAAAGAAAGTGATTTAGCTTAGGATAAATTCAAAACATCGAACATTTTGTATATACGTATCTATATATAATGGAAAACAAAGAAAGAGAATGAAATGGCTTAGTCTATCTTATTGACTTCGAACATTTCAGATACACGTGTCTATAATCTACACGAAGGAAGGAAGAAATGAAAGAAAAAAATAATTTAGCTTAGTGCATATAGTTAGCCAGCAAAAAGATTTTTTATTTTCACGTTATACACGAGACAAACTCTACGTATGCGAGTCCGATATAACAATTTTCGTACAGATTCGGTTGATCCAAGAATGGTCTAGTTTCTCGATGCTATATGTAAGACAGTAGTGTTGACTGTCAGTGTGCATAATGAATGTTTCTATATTTGGTTAATTGAAATGATGATTTTTATGAAACATTCGAGCAATTGCTATGATTTCATCAGAAAATGATGTTGGGGATTTAATTAGTTATAATATGTAACTACTTATAATGAAGCGGTGAACATTTCATGGTAAAAACAAATTTGAGGCCTAGTTAATTATTACAGATAATTATCATTAGCGCGGCCATATGAAAGAAAAGATGTTTCTTTGTACATGCAGGTCTGACCGTTAGAAGAAAAGAAAATGAAAGGGGTCAAAGAAACGTTATCGATTTAGTATACGATGAACTTTGATCGTTAATCAGAGAAACAGAAAAGAAAAAAAACGGTTTAACTGTTTAAATTCAAACGTGCTAGTTAAACGATTCTTTATTTGTTTGTGATATAAACGGGAAAATCTGCAACATCAAATCGTATATAATCATGTTCATAAACGATTTGTTCAGTCGAAAAGGGACTCACATTTTAATGTTGTATACTAGACATAAGGGTTTTCTATCTGTGTACAATAGTGTGAAATATTGGATGCTGAAAATACATGTGAAAATGACGATCATAGAACAAAGTCATTATGATTATTTTGTGCAGTATGAAATGGATTAAATACGATGAAGAATCATAACAGAAACGTTGATTACGCCAACCAAAACAGGGCTAGTCATATATTATCAGATAGTAGTTTCATTATAGTGAAGTATGATACTGGATATTGCGTGTCACATGTTTCTATTTGTATGTCAGATGATGTGAATCATTGTATATTTCTATAACAAAATATGAGCTAGTCATGCATCTAGCTAGATGATACATATCAAATGGAAGTAAATATATCGATATCATTTATTTGATTCAACTTTTCGTGCTGTGAGAAGTCCATATTAACACATGACAATATAGCATTAGTTGAATTTAAAATTACCTTAAAAAGCGATTTTATCAACCAGAATAGCGTCAAGTACTGATGCGGTAAATGTTGTATTTCAATCAATAACACTATTGATTGTTGTTGTATAATAATGATGCTTTGTGTCGATAGTAAATTCAGTTATTTTGGGGTGTGGGTGTGGGTGTGGGTGTGGGTGTGAGTATGAGTATGAGGTGTGGGTGTGAGTATGAGTATGAGGTGTGGGTGTGAGTATGAGTATGAGGTGTGGGGTGTTCGTGTGCATGTGGGTAGGGATGTTTTCTTCTAAACCCTCACCCACACCCCATCCTAATTGGTAAGGATGTCAACGCGAATAGTCAGAAATGTGTAGTTGTAGTTCTGTAAAGTAGCTTTCATACTCTTTGTTTCTCTGTTGTTTCATCGCAGTACTGTGTCCACCTCGAGAATCATCAGTAAGAATGTCAATGTCTATTAGCTTTTAGATTTTTAAAATGCCAGCACTAATCCAGAAGCAATTTGAATATGTTTAATTGAAATATTACTGCTGTGTTCTTCAAAATACGTATCCGATTGGAATATGATTGGTAACTAGCATCAAATCAGACAAACAAAATGTAGACTCTTCATGAAGTCAACAGCTCTATTGAATTAGAATCATATCTAAATGATTTTTCACTAGTTTTCTTACAATGATCATGAAGATAGGATGAGCAACAGAAAAGAGATTCATTGCATATATGTAATGATTCTTTTTGCTGGTGCTCATCCTATCTTCATGATGATATTAGAGTGGGTGACGAATGCCGGCAATATAACAATAGTTACTTTAGGTTGGGAAAACAAATTCAATGTTTTATTTGTAAGAATAAGATACACCACTATCATGCGTTGAAATGCGATTGTTAAACGCGTTTAATTTTATGAACACCGTCTAAATTGTGGTGTTTTAATGCTTTTACTAATTAATGTGTTTCAACGTTTATATGCACATTTCGTTATAACGCTCTTTAACTGAAAAATATGTCAAATGTTAAAACGTCTAAATTTGAGCACTTCTCCTCATGTACAATGTGTTGAAAAAGAAAAAATAATGCGTGGTTTTACCCGTGAGTTCTTTATTTTTGTCTGTTTGAGTAGTTATAGGATTAAAGCCATTTGATGAAATCCTTCAAGAACATCGAAATCTGTCATAGTTTGGTTTGACACATCGACACTCACACCCTAACTAATAAAAGCATGATGATCAATCTTTATACAACAACAATATTTTTTGTGTCCTTTTTCCGCGAATAGTCATATGTTTCTTTCCCATATGATTAAAACGTTGTCTCGCACACTCCATTTTCTTTTTCGTTCTTTTCAGCCTGCATAAATTTTCATCCATTGTTTACAACGTTCGTGTCTCATGCCTTTATAAGGTAGTATAAATAAAGTTTGATGCCGACGAAAAAGAAGGCCAAGAGACAATGAAAAAGAAATATTTATTCATCTAAAAATTGTATATATAAACCGAAACAAACCAGTAATGGTGTGGGTGTGGGTGTGAATAAAGACAAGACTAAATCACATCCACACCCACACCCTCAAGTTTGGCAATCGATGCACTGAGCACTCTGAAAAAAATAAAGGAGGTTTACAGAACCCTCCGAAAAGGTTCTGCAGATTTTCAAAATGCTCCAAATGTGTTCAAAGTCTCAAAAAAGGATAAAAATTTTGACAGAACCTT